>PQWD01014482.1:0-181305 GCA_019425675.1 Leucinodes orbonalis
AAGTAAAAATTTGACTGGTTAAAATCGTCTAAAGTTACCGACATAGCCTGCCGGTTCAGCAAGTTGATGTGGCAGTGGGCTGGTCATGAATGTCGCAGAACCGATGGCCGTTGGAGCAGACAAGTTCTGGAGTGACCGCGTCTTAACAAGCGTAACGTAGGACGCCCTCCGGTCCGATGGACCGATGACTAGCGAAAGGTCGCTGGTGGAGGCTGGATAAGAAAAGTGGAGGACCAGGATATCTGGCGCAAAATGTCGGTCTATGTAAAACAGTGGACTGCAATAGGTTGAATAGCAAATCGTCTTTATAATACAATTACAAAATACGTGAAAGCCAAGTATTAAGATGTCAATCAACCCTTACCCAGGCAGAGGTTTTCTACCCCCTATTTAAACAGGACAGGGTTGGACAAACACATGTATTGTCCCAAAACATCCCAAAATCACTCGGTGACGTGTGTTTAATGTATTAATGAGTTAAGCGCTGTATGGGACTGTTTAATTGCTTCAAAACTCGAATTTGAGTGAAAACGCTCGGTTTGTTTAATTAATTCGATGTTGGCTTTCAATGATTAAGTTAGGGATTGTTAACTATGTATGTGAGACTTACGAAAAGCGATTGATTGTAAGTAAAGACATTATTAACTATTTAATTGATTAATCAGAACCTTAAAATAGTGATAAATTTTAGGGCGCTCTGGTTTCGAGGTAATTTTGTAGATAGCTCTCAAAACCTAAAAAAAAACGATGTAACACATTATTTTTTGAATAATTGTCAGTAGTGAAAACTGAGAGAGAAAATGGGGGAGACCTATGTCCAGTAGTGGACTGCGATAGGTTGAAGAGAAAGAGAGAGCGAAAACTGAATGTACAAGTGTAATTAATAAAATGATAAGTACACCTATAGCCTAGTATCATCACGGTATGATATAAAGTACGAAATGCCATAGGAAGCAGTCTCAAGATTTTATAACCCATTGATAAGCCCAAAGTTGTATTCGTGTAGTACAAGTTAGGGAACACAGACTTTATTGAAACCATATAGTTATCCACGAACCATAACGCACATTGAAGACAAAAATGTCAATATGCTAAATCCGATTTTTTTTAGTATAGTAGTATTAAGTTTATGTAAATTATTCTTTAAATTTCTTTAATTTTTATTCTGTAAATTGTGTAAAAGTTCTACATAATTCTAAAAATAATTAGATAAGGTAACTTTAAATTATAGAAAACAAGTTTTGCCGTGGACTTGTACTATAATTGTTTTCAATGTGCAATAATTAATTTTAAATGTGGCCTCTATTCTGCCTAGTGCAGTCAATAGCTGGTCATAGTTCGCCCTTATTTTACGCTAGATGTCCTATGCCACAATTGCCAAGATGCGGTCTCCCACCATCTACTTCAACGACCATCGGTCCCGCTTCAAGTATATGATCTGACCACTGCCACTTGATGTTAAGGCAGGATCCGGCGAGACGTTTTAGCTGATTTTTTGTCAAGGAGTACCTTCATATATTTTTGTTGAGGAATATTCGATTGATTAAAATTGTAATCGTCGTTCGTTGTGTTCAAATCGCAAAAATGCTAAAATCAAGAAAAAATATTTAAAAAAATTGCATTAACAATTTGCATGTACAAAACAATGATGTAAAAAGGTGTAGATTTGTGATATGCCCACAAAACAATCGAAAATACCAAATGCAGCGATAGCACAAATACCCATATTTCGAATGCGCGTACATTTACCTAAACAAAAGAGTACAAACCGCAATCTCTTCGGCGGTTCGTTTTTGAGGCACGGATGGCGTATCTTTATATATACAGAATATCATTGATACAAAATATCTATTTCAGCAAAACGCTTGTCACTTATACCACACGTATAGTGGGCGGCGAGCAATTTGATATCTTGTGGGGTGATTCTTAAAATCTAAATCCACAATCTTTTGTGGTTTGCCTTAACGACCGGATTCTTCCAGAATATAATTGAATTTTATTATCCTCTGGGGATAACGGAAGGAAATATGAGATCTCAATCTGAGGATTATATAAAATCTAGCTTTGTCGATTTGTAAGTTAAAAATCGCAGATAACATTACTCTTGAATTGATTAAATAAAAACTGGCGCCAAAAACACGTCTAGTGCATTTTTGCAGCGCTCCTTTTGGACCAACCGCGAGAAGAAATACTGGAAATGAAAAAAATTGCATTCATAATTTATGACATCTTCAGACATCGCCGACAAAAGCCTCATAGATAAAAGACCTTTGTTCTATCCGAAATCATCGGTTCAGATCTCGCCCCCCAGGACATAATAATGGCTAACTAATAACTAGGCGTGTCAGCGAAATGTGGTAGTTGTATAAAAAACTGTAAGTTAGAACTGAATTGCTGTATTGAGGTTCCGTATATTTCTAAATTTAAATTTATTGTCCGTATAAAAATAGAACACAAAAAGAGCTAGAAATTTTTACTATTAAAAATATTAGGTTTTATCGTGTTACCGATTGACATGGTAATACAATAAATATCAACTTATTATTCAAAACGCAGGATTAAGTTATCATTAAATGTTACAAATAAATTGCAAATAAATAAATATTGATAAATACTTAGTGGTCATATTTTATTTGCTTGCAAGCCGTTTTCATGACTTTTTATTCTATACAAAGGTGAATAATTATTTAAGAAAACTATCTAAGATTAATATAAACAATAAAAAAAATAATTCAAAACGAAGCACACCAAAATTGATATTTCGTTGCGAGATTACAGGCTACGGTGCTACCTACCATATAAGGTTAAAAATTACCGCCTAGGTTCCTAGACCTAATACGAATCTTGCACAGATTAATTGTCTCTTTTTAGGTGATGACAGAGGATCAGCAAGTTAAAATGGCAGTGGGCAGGGCACATAGTGCGTAGAAACGATTGCCGATGGGGCAGAAAGGTAACAGAAAGTAAAGCCTAGGCCGATTCCCAACCAGATAGACGTATGAACTGTTTAAGGTGGATGTCAACTGCTAGGGATCGGCCCGCTTAGAAATCATTAGTGTAGGCCTTCGTTCACCAGTGGCCATATTAGGCTGTAATGATGATGAGGTGATGACATAGATAATATAAATTTGACGTGATTATTGTTATCATTTGATAGTGCAATTTATATTTTTGAATAATGGTTTTTGTATTGTCCGCAGAAACAATATTCATTTGATAGTGCAGCATTTCAAAATAAAAATAATATTTTTTTTTACCATCAAAAACAACTGAACCCTAATATGGTAACCATCGATTTGAAAACATGCTGCATGTCATTTTTTTGTGGCTACAGGCTCGGGCCGTTTGATGTGGCGACTAAAGAGGACAGACAAAATGGTACAATAAGAAATACATTAGAAGCATTGTGGGCGTGATGTGGCGAATTTTATATGCATGTCTAATTTGATGAATAAAATATGTGCAAACCGAACTTTCGTCGCAACTGTGCTGTTTTTTTAGTGGGTCGTTTGTTAACTTTTGGTGGAAGAGATATGATCAAAGATGAAGCGAGTTTTCCCAAAAAAAAATTACTTGTTTGTTGATAAAATATAGGGGGGTAAGGGGAGGAGGAGGAGGGGAGGCCTTCGTTCAGCAGTGGACATAATTAGGCTGTAATGATGATGATGATGATGATAAAATATACTGATATAAACTAAATAAAGTATACTGAATCCCACGAAGGCTCTTACACTATGCGGCCCCATACAAACAAAATATTATAATATTAATATTTGCTGACATACATACATATATATGGGTTCTAAAAAATGGATAAACATCCATTTGTACTTTTTTGTAAACATATACAATTAAACATAGAAACACCCAAACCAAAACAGATATGTTCATACACACAAATGTTGATACTGCACTGGGATCGGACTCAAAACCATTGTAGTATCCAACATCTCAAGAAATGCAGAGGGGTCATTCAAAAAATAAAAGTTTTGGGAAAATAGTAAGATTAGATGTAGGTATATTATAGCGTGAAGTACTACACCATAATTAAAATATTGAAATATTAAAAAGTCCAAGACTCTATGCGAAAAAAAAATGTATATTCAACAATGTATATGATAATTACTGTTTACTATATGCCAGCCAAAACTTAAAGAACACCTTTCCAGTCAGAAAGGTATAGTTCGTGAGTCACTGTACAGGCTTCTTAATATGTATGAGGGAATTAAAACATACAAGGGGAAATGTTACAGTGAGATATGGTTACTCGGGTTATTTAAAAAAACACGTCTTGACTTCCGTTTGTACGTACAGTCAGGTGTGGTTTAAATACATTTAAACATGGTTGCTTATTACGTCAACTCGTATGCCAGAAATGTATAAGGTGGTAGACTCGATATTGACGATGGAACGACGACTAGTAAAAAGTCGCTGGTGGAGGCTGGATAAGGAAAGCGGAGGACCGGGATATCTGGCGCAAAATGGGGGAGACCTATAACCAACAGTG
Organism: Leucinodes orbonalis; assembly: GCA_019425675.1. NCBI lineage: Eukaryota > Metazoa > Arthropoda > Insecta > Lepidoptera > Crambidae > Leucinodes > Leucinodes orbonalis. Next base: position 4,508 of record PQWD01014482.1, read on the forward strand.
GACTGCGAAAGGTTGAAGAGACAGAGAGAGAGACTCTATACTGAGTCGTCTAGGAAGGTGCCACCGCAGTGCAGGATATCGTCCTGTGAAAAAACAGTGCTATGCAATTTTGTGTTTCGGGATGAGGGCACTATAGCTAGTGAAATAACGGGTTATAAGAGACCTAACATCTGTTGCCCGGGGACCGACGCAGTGCGGCATTAATGGAGAATAATAATGTATATCATTTTTGGTCACCTTCAATGCCGCTCTGTCATGGCCTGACCATCACTATCACTTACCATCAGATGAGCGTTCTAACCATCCTGTTCACTTCGTAACATAAATAATAATCATTACCTATCCGTTTCAAGTGTAAGCACCTGACTACCCAAGAGTTGTACTACCACTGTCCTTCAATAAAAGAGTTGGAGGTACCAAACAAATAATTTACTTTTCCCATAGTGAAACCGCTGGGGCGGAAAGGTTCTCGAGTGGCGTCCATGTAATAGGAAACGAAGCGTAGGCTGACCCCGAACCAGATGGACGGATGATCTGGTTAAGGTGGCGGGTAGCAGATGGATGTCAACTGCTAGGGATCGATTCTCGTGGAATCATTAGGGGTGGCTTTCGTTCAGTTTCTTCATTCTTTCTTTTGAAGTTGTAATAATGATGGAGATAATGATAGTTACATCTAAGATTGAATAGGTTTTAATTAGGCACATCGTTTGTGCTAAACTACAGTAAGGCGGCATCAAACGCGAACCCATAGTTATTCATAATAACATCATCAGCAGCTCATTGAACGTCATCACCGAGGGGCACGTGTCTACCCGTACAGAGGGTGTTTAGGCCTTAGTTGTACACGCGGGCCCAGTGCGGATTTGGCCGACTTCACACCAACATTTGAATCTCTTCGTAAGCATGCGTAGGTTTCCTCACGATGTTTTTCTTCACCTTTAGAGCGTCGGATAACGTACATCTAAATATTATTGATAAAATTTGCATTAATTATGCTTCTAACATTTGTCTTCCGCACAGTTTCATCGGTGCGACTTATTAACTGCGTACTTTTGTACCATGCAAAACTTATGTCCCAAACATGTGTTTAATATTTTATTTGTTCGTTTTGTGCATACAAGAATATTCTCAGACTAACTGTACCCATGAATTACCATAGAACACGAGACCTGGCAAAGTACAGATTATTTTAGTTGGTATCGATTTGTTCCGTTAAGTATAATCGTTAAGGAAGCTTCACATTTCCTGACATGTCTTTTGTAATATGTAAATCGATGTAAGATAAGTTCATTCGTTAAAATAAGGTCCGCATCCGCTTCTTACATATCTTGTTTAGACACAACCATTCTGGAAAGTACAAATTCTGGAAGTAATAACTAACGAAGAACGTAGCGTTTCTTAATTTTGTTAGAGAATTAATAGGGTGTGTATTTGTACGCATACATTTAAATTTAAAACACTTTCTAAATCTATATTTGAAATTGAGAACTTCTACCATTTGTTTTAAATTTCAATAATTTTAAGAGGTAAGAATTTCAATAATTTTAAGGTATTCGAGCAACTTGTTATGTAACTTTTTTATTTCAATAAACAAGGTAATGAGAATATTAGAGTCTTATTTATCGATCCTTTTAGTTTATGTTTTACAGGAGGAATCCCAGGATTGAAATGTATGCCACATTTTACTGTGTAAGTACTACATGGGAGAAGGGAAGTCTAAATTCTTCAAAAATTGCGTTACGTAATACTTAAACGCTACCATTCCAAAAATGGTATATGCAAGTGGCTAGTGATCATCATCACTAGCCACTTGCATATAATGGCTCTCTGAAGGGGACAGGCTTTCCCACACGCATAGCTACGAGGATATTGGGCCGTAGCAAATACGATGCCGATTGGTGGAACGGTTTACTGAAGGGTATAGGCCTTCCACATAGCTAGCATAGCTTTGGGGATATCGGGCCGTAGCCAATACGATGCGAATTTTTGGGTGTTAAGGACTACCGTCGTAAGATTGCAGACAAATGCCTACAGAAATAGTTCTTCTCAGACATGTTTACCATCACCTCTCGGGGATACAACCCTGGACATTTAGGTAGGTACCAGCTTCTTTTTAAAATTCTTTACTGTACACAAACTAAATAAATGATACAAAAAAAAAGGGAGTTCAAGGGTTCATACGGCATGTTCTTCCAGGCTGTCTTCTCTACCATGATGCCATATCAAAAATCTTGTTGCCTTTTATCTAGCATGGACTGTATTTCTCACTATGTCTTCAACTTATTTCGGTCCATACTGGACATAGGTATTCCTATCTACGCCAGATATCCCGGTCTACCGCATTTCTCATATACCCTTTGTATATTTTTGTCGTTGTCCGATCTAGAGGGCTGAGGTTCAAATCCCGCCACGTACCAATGTATTTTTGAATTTTCTCTTACGAAGGACGACGAAACCTGTGCACACCGGCAAAGAGATTCAAAGGCTGGTGCGTGAAGTCGGCCAATCTGCACTGGGCCCGCGTGAACGACGGGACGACTACAGCCTAATTGCCTTTTTAGGGGATGGCTCGTGCCCATCGGTGGGAATGTTTGATGAGCTGCTGATGAAATTACATCAAAAGCGTTAGTAATTTCCACCAATATTTACGCTTCAGTCCAACAAACGCTCATAACCGTCCGTTCTCATCGTATTTCTCACACGCACACGTTAAATTTCATTATCATTAGACGTAAATAATGCAACTGTATTTACTACACAATAAATATCTTAACAAAAGAAATTTTCACTGCTTCAAACACTTTAAATCTCATTCGGAATCCATATTGGAAACGCGATCGATCATTCGCCGAGCATTAAAGACGTTAAGCGCTTGCATTTAAACAAAATCGGATTGTCTAAATGGGGCTTGTTAATTAAAAACGTCAATCAACAGTGCGCCGCGTAACAGGCGATTTGGTTTCGTAAACGTCAAAGATCAACGTAGCAACTAATTTCCGTAACAACTATTAGTAGGTAGAATATGTTGCAGATCGTTAATTTAGTAATATAAGTCTTAGTAATTGAAATTAGGAAAGTAAGAGCGTTGGTTGCTCACTTGTGGACTGTTACCTTCCGATCGGAAGGGCGCAGGTTGAAATCTCACCATGCACCAATTTTTTCGAATTTTCGAAATTATATGTACGAGAGGCAACCTGCGCACGCCTATGAAGAAATTCAAAGGTTGTGCGTGAAGTCGGCCAATTCGCACTGGGCCCGCGTGGACGACTAAGGCCTACACACCTGCGTACGGGTAGGCTCGTGCCACTGTGTGAGTGTTTTAGATATTTTAAAAATATACAAATATTACAAGAATATAAATGTCACCTCAAAATTTAATGATCTAATACAGCTTTTATAACACTTTGTCAAAACACATATATGAAAACAGTTACTTTAAAAGACATTTTTGTTCACATAGAAGTATGTAATACACGGTCTAATCATTAAATCAAATCGGTCGCCAAGTAATTTCAACAATACAAACTAATTGAATAAAACCTAACTAGTATACTCAACTAAAGCTGGATGAGAAAAGCGGAGGACCGGGATATGTGGCGCAAAATGGGGGAACCTATGTCCAGCAGTGGACTGCGATAGGTTGAAGAGAGATACTATACTTAACTACTCAATAAATATTCATAGAAAAAAATGGTGTTTTCTCATTACGTATATCTAGACGATTACGAATGAGTAGTCTGCAAGTTAATACTCTTTGCGTCCTCACATTTAATGATGGAAACAAATAAATCGTCAAATTAAAGCTCTTCACAGTTTATTGCTGCGTCGATATTGCGCCGGACGATTTCTTCTCACTCCCTAATGAGACAACAGGTTTACGACGTTTTGAGAAAAAAATATATACTGTTATGGAATCACATGCTTAACTTAAATTATAGGGTGAATAAATTTTGTACGTGTTGAGAATCCAGTAAAGATCTTTCTAATAAATCGAGTCAACATTACCGAGTGAATGGATAAATAATTCTGGTGCCACGTCGTCATTATTTTAAATTACTGGGGTTTTAATTTTGGTGAATTCTTGGAAATTTTCGGAATACTTTGGAACTGAAAGCTTAGGTGAATTGACTTCTAATTAATTACGGTAACTTTAATAGTAATTAAATTAATGCAATCTAAAATGATAAATTTTGTGCAAAATAGGGACATATGAATTAAAAAAAACAAAATAAATAACGAATTTTATAATTTTGTTATTTAAATAATTATAATTTACTTTGACAAATAAATAATAATTTTTATACACAAAGACATAATACTCGTACATTGAGGCTTAAATTTATTAAATTAAAGTTGTCATGATAAGAAGTTTCACATATAGCAATTTTACTTTCCTTGCCCAAAACATAACTGTCACTACCTTAAAGGTAATGAGATTGTGTTAAGTACCCGTAACAACTTGTCAACTAATAGTGTAGTCAGTGGCCAGAGTTTAATATTTTTTAACTCCAAATGAACATAATAAATTGAAATGGCTTGTAAACGATACAGCAAAGTGGCGTGGCATGACGTAACTATTTCTACGTCAAGATCTAATAGGCTTAACGCGTATAAACATAAGGCGTTAAAACGTGAAATAAGAAAAAAACCTTAATACCGCGAATAAAGATTGATGAAGAATCAATCGCCTCATGTCCCGCAATAAAGCCAGCGTCCGCACAATCAATTTTAATCTGGGAACCGTGCACGTGCTCTCACCTGTCCCTTTTCAACTTGCACAAAACTGCTTCAGTCAGAAAGAGACTACCGTGTCAATAAGGCTTGTACACGTTTTGATATAGCTGCCATTACGGCGATGATGCCGGCCTACTTACGGAATTAAAGTCGGCTAAGGAAGATTGAACGGGACCTTATCGGCCAAGACAATGATGCAAGCGAAAAACATGATGTGCAGTAAAAATGAATAATAATGTACTGGAAAGAGTATCAAGATGATGTATCGATGATACGAGTATAAAATGGCTAAATATAAGTATCCATGCATGGTATAGCATGCTATGTTCGGGGTCTCTTAGGGATAAGATCAGAAATGATTTAATCCGTAAGAGAACTAAAGTTACCGACATAGCCGCCGATCAGCAAGTTGAAGTGGCGGTGGGCTGGTCACGTATGTCGCAGAACTCGGGCCGTTGGAGCAGACGAGTTCTGGAGTGGAGACTGCGTCACGGCAAGCGTAGCATAGAACGCACTCCGGCCCGATTGACCGATGACTTGCGAAGGTCGCTGGTGGAGGCGGGATGAGAAAAGCGGAGAACTGGGGAATCTGGTGCAAAATGGGGGAGGCCTATGTCCAGCAGTAAACTGCGTTAGGTTGAATAGATAGATAGGTATCCATTATCGTAGCTTATACCATAACACCGTACAAATAGGAAATGGCTATACAACGTTATGCATTATTGGATAGATATTTACAGCCATCAATCAATTCAAATCATTCATCATCATCATCAGCTCATTAAACGTCCTATCAAGGGGCACGCCTACAATTAAAGGTGTGTTTTAGGCATTAGTCGTCCACGTGGGCCAAGTGCGGGTTGGACGACTTCACACACCACCTTTGAATATCTTCGCAGTCGTGTGAAATTAATTAAAATAAAATAAGACCTAATTTTAACCTCAAAGACGAATGTTTTTATTTAAAGCTTTCGACATTTTTAGTGTTATCCGTTAAGCTAAACTTAGTCAGATCTTAATTTCAATGACATAATTCTAAAATACATTTGATTTACACATTCATATCGTACAAATTAAAATCAACTTCGTGCAGCCCATTTGTAGCAGCTTAAATATAAATTACATGCCTATAAATCTAGTAAGATTAAATCGATTTGTTGCTTGAAACCAGTTATAAGTATTTGCTTTCTGTATTGATGTGTCATGATTTATGATGGATCGTACGTTACCGCGAGGTATTAAAGTCCCAACCACAATATACAGGTATAATAAGAAGCGTTGTAACTATAGAAGAAGGTTTGAATTCGTATAGCACACGGGTCAGAAAATATTGGAACATTGGCTTTTTGCTACATATCTGTGTTAAGTTTTGAATTTTATTAAATGCTATGTGCTACGAGCTATCGGTTCAGCTGCAAAGCATATTTTTTATTTATTTTAAGGATTCTATAGCCATAATTACAGCATTTTATAAATATCATTTTACGTTATTTTATTTTTTTATGTTATTAAGCTTGCTCATCTGGTGGAAATTGATACATCTGACCATGACCGATTTAGTTAAGGTAAATTTAAGTAGTCATAATTTTCCGTCAACACTATTATACGACCATCACCCAATTATACCCGGTAATTTTACTTGCTTAGTCTTCTCATCTCATCCAGCCTCCATTAGCGACCCTTCGCAAGCGAAGGACCGGGATGTCTGGCGCCAAGTGGGGGAGACCTATGTCCAGCAGTGGACTGCGATAGGTTGAAGAGAGAGAGAGAGTCTTCATCCTGAACACAGTAGTGCAATACGCGGTAACTTATTGGTTAGGTGTGTCTGTCATCACTAAATACTATATACTGATATTTATCATCATCATCAGCCCATTAAAAGTTCCAACGAAGGGCACGAGCTACACGACCGATTTATGGTGATTAGGCCTTAGTCGTCTACGCTGACTAAGTGACTAAGTGCGGATTGGCCGACTTCACGCACAACCATTGAATCTCTTCGTAGGCGTTTGCAGGTTTCCTCACGATGTCTTACTGCTCTGCGTAAGAGCATTGAATAACGTACATAGAATTTCGAAAATTGGAATCCACATTGATACGTTGCCGGATTTGATCTGCGTACAGATCGGATGGCAATAGTCCACACCGTTAAGCCACCGACCCTCTTATTTAATAATTAAAGTAAATTAATATTCCTTACAAATATTAATATTCATATAATTAAAATCTTCCAAAACATGTAGGTTGTAAGCTACAATCACCGGCAATAACAAGTCAATTGCGGGGTGCCATCCCAATGCTGTAAAAAGTATGGATTGTGATATGCTCACAAAACAATCGAAATAAGTGTTCGGAATGCAGTAACAGCACACATACACACATATCGAATGAGCGTACATTACCTAAACCAAAGAGTACAAACTGTACTCTCTTCGGCGGTTCGTTTTTGAGGCACGGGTGGCGTATCTACCTTTATATATACAGAATATCATTGGTGCCGTCCTATTTATATTGAAATTACTCTGAGAAACCGGCAGATGTTGTTGTCACTGTGTTGCCAGGAGGAATACGATGGAAAACCCACAAGGAAAACCGTTACGCCTGTAATTATTATGTGCCGTACAATCTAATATTTCCTACTAATTTCAGTATGGGCGTGTTGAATTTACTATTGGTGGGAATAATTTTGTGATGTTCTATATTTGTTAGTTTTTCAAAGACGTAAAATGAGTTCAAAGCTGAAAGATCACATGATAATTAGTGGATTATATTATATACACTAGTGATGCTGAAGAATTATCGGACATTTTGATATATTCTGTAAAATGCTGTTGTTATCAATGATGTTATCTTTACTCTCTCAACCTTCACCCCAGAATACAGTATTTATGATATAACAATAAAAATAGTTCCATTTTAATAAGATAAAATTTCACAACCATTTTCAGTATTTGACGAAAGATAAGAAATTTTGCAAGATCCAATATTATTTCATAATTGGCACCAAACATTAAGTTACGAAATCATCATGTCAATTCCATCGTGATGAACAAACATTTGTGCAATCGAAACTAGAGGTATACAGGGGTTTGTAGCTTCAGGCTTTTCCTTCTTCCGGCTCTTCTCGAAGACCTTACTTATTCCGAACCAGTGGAAGAGTCATACACGTATAATCATAACAATTGACGATTCAAAAGTATCTGTTGGAATTGAATAAGAAAGGGTTCATCTCCCATTCCGCTAATTTAAAATGCGCTATTACGATTTGTTTGTTGTTGTGTCTAAACTCAGAATACAGATTCTGAGTGTCTAATAGTAAAAATATGTACTCATTAGTTAATTTTTATGGTACATATAAATAAACATTAAACCATTTATTCAACTAAACAATTACCATTTTAAACCATTGACATTAAAGTCGTGCCGGAATACCAAATTACAGTTGTTTGTAGTGTCGATACATCAAGGATTTGAAGCCCAGACAGATTCAACGTTTACACAGCACGCCTGAGAATGGACAATGGTTCCAGAGTGTTTGTTCGTAATGTGTGAACAATGGAATTGGATGTGGTAATCATTTTTTTTATCAGTATTTGGATTAAATTTAATCTATTTCATAATATTTTATATGTTACCGAGTGTACAAGCCGGTCAAGATGCTCACTTGTTGGTAAGTGATATGCCTGACCATGACAGAGGGGCTTTTATTGAGACCAACCCTGATAGACAGTTATTATTCTCCTTCAACGCGCACAGCGACACCGAGACTAGAGCTAGGTTCTAATAGCTACGGTACGGGCTACGGGTATGACTTGAAACTGAAATTAGGAAGCATTTGTTGGGATTGTGGCAGTATCTCAGAAAGAAGTAATAAATGTCAAGGACTTTATGGATGTTCTCATTATATGTTAAAGAAGCTTTTATTATACGTTATTATTGGGTAAGTATGAGAGTTTTGTAATTTTGGCGTGTCAAAATTACAAAACTCTTCAACGTACAATACATACAAAAATGATTTAAACTTCAGAAAATACACGTAATTTTAAAGTACACGTACTTATATGTTTTAGTATTCAATATGAAACGTTATCTCTTTCTTAAATCTTTATGAATTTATAAAAGGAAACACCTACATGTTAATATTTTAAGGCATATCAAACATTTCTCATGTAATGGTTAATACACAACATTGATTTTATTTTTCTAGGCGGCTGTACTTATTTTCCAAGTGGGCAACGACCCATAGCATAAAAAATTCACACCAACTGGTATTTAGTTTGTCTTCGTCTAAACTTTGTCATGGGTATTAAATTCTTAAGACAGCCATTTCGGTGGAGTTTTATGTATTTTCAGCTAGTAATGTTCAAACCTAAGTTTTACTTGTTCGTCGGCCTTAACAACTTCGTTTAACCTATTTTTACAAGTGACTGTCTACGTCTAGATTCAAAAATAATGGTTCACGATTATTTTGGATTTCGAATACCTGCAGTACGTGGTATATCCTCACTTTAACTTATGGCAATCCGTTACTGAGCATAGGTCTTCCCTGTTATTACATCCGCGTTCTCCTCGTCCATCAACTTTCGCAAGTAGTCGGTCCATCGGGATGGAAAGCGTTCTACGCTACATGAAATGGTCTTGACTCCAGGTGTTTTAACTAATCTCTATTTTATATAGCACAAACTTTACTCTGTAAGCGTTTAGATTTTTGTAAGGCCTTGGTGTCAATTTGATCTAGCCAGCCAAGCTTGATCTTCTACAAGCAATATCATGCAGAACACCATGAGCTACTAGTTGATAGACTTGGTACAGATTTGTCTAGGTAAGTATACCGCAATGCCAGAAACGTCCGTGAAATAGGGTTGTTTGCACTTCTGTGTTTCGGCGGAGTGCACAATAGTTGTAAAATTACCGGATATGAGAAACTTAGATCTGTCTACTGGGTGGCTGGCAGATGGCAGTGTTAAGGGAAATAATAACGACTGCTACAATTGATTTCCTTTAACAGTAACAGTAAGGCTTATCACTTTTACCTGGTGAGCAAGCTAACCGTTTACTTAATGTTATAAATAAGCAATTTATGTATACAACAGAATCGAATCCTTAGATTACAGGTGGTATTGAATCTTGTATTTTAATTACCTGGTTTTAAAAATAAGGCAAGAGATCATTGCAATGCAATTCACTTTGTGACCACGTTGTGCAAACTAGTCGAGATAAAAAATAAGAGTGATGTGTCAAAAAGATTTAAAGTCACGATATTTTATCCCAGTCATCGTCTCATACTTTCATGGCTTGAAATCGACTGGATAAAGTCTAAAGCAGGTTCATGGTTTACAAAAGCGTGCGCTGTCATTTCATTAATATTACAGTTCAACGCATTGTTTTCGATTAGTAGGCGTTTTGAACTGATAAATGAGGTATTGTTCTTGGAGCTTGTTTTGGTTCTGAGAAGACGTCAATTTCTTCGAAGTTTTCAATTAAATCCTGTAATTTTTTGTTAATTTGTTATCAATAGATTAAGTTTGAGAAACCAAAACAACAACTTAATTTTATGTAGAATTGCTGAAGATTTAAATAATTTCTTCATGCGGAATTTGTAACACTAGGCGTCGGAAAAATAATTTCAATAAAAAAAAATCTTATCATTGTGAGACCACAACGGATTGACCAGGGTTGCCAAATTAGCTACTTTACAGCTATGATGGGCTAGACCATTGTTACAGTTTTTAAGTTTTGCTATTCAAACAAAAGCGCTAGCCGCTTTGCCGCCAGCAATCCCTCGATTTAAATAATAAAGCTATATAAACTACAAAATTCGACACTTTAATGACATAATAACCAATCCAGTGTTGCTAATATGACACAATAGTACTAAGTCTAAGTATAATCTCATTGAAAAGCTTATCGCGAACCATATTTGTCGATACTGCAGTTAGTGAACAAAGCTTTTATTAAATTATTAACAAATCAGTGATATTAATATAAAATCACGTACGGCGGGCAAAGAACCGGCGTGAAACAATTCAAGCATTGTGTTTCATTAAGTAAGTTTTTATGATGACAAAGTATCCCGACGGTCAGGAACTCTCACCTGATGGTAAGTGATACGCTGATCATGACAGAGCGGCATTGAAGCAGGCCAACAACCGAGAGACAGTTATTATTCACCATCAATGCAGAACTACGCCGACACCCGAGACAACAGATGTTAGGTATCTTATACCCGGGAATTTTACTAGCTACAGTGCCTCATCCCAAACACAAAAGTTATCTTGCACCTCTTCATGATATCTGGCACTGCAGTGGTATCACCTAGACGGTTCAGTACCAAGCTTCACCTATGTTACTTATTTATTTAGTTTCGGAAGACTAACAGCATAAATATTTACAAAAATAGTACTTAAGTTTAATACAATGCTAATAATAAGTCTCCACCTATAAATTCGACTACATTAACAAGGAAAGCTGTAAGTTTAAAACAAAAGGAGATAAGATGAGATAAGAGTGCTGACCACAAACTCGTATTTCAGTGAATTTACTAATCAAAATCACGCCTGTAAGAAGCCGTTTAAGTGATGGAGTGCTAGTGCAGAATAGGTCTATTTCGGGCGGAGCCGGTTAAAAGCCTCATACCCGATTGAGGAACGCATTGGAAACCGATAGTTGGTGCGCGCAGAGGCACTTGAAGTTTTACCCTGCAACGCAATCCCGGGTGGCATGCTTCAACCCAACTGAAACAGCAGCTCACTGCAGTCAATGGACCCATTAACAATGTTCATTAAAAAGCTATCTTGCTGACAGAAAGCAATGTACAGGAATTTTTAGAACAGTAAAAAACCGTTGATAAGCGTACAGATCGGATTTTAGAAAATAATGAATTTGGCGTTTCCCAGGGTAGCATACTTGGTCATTTCTCTTCTTCTATATTTAATGACTTCCTAACGTAACCGAACACCAATGTATACTATTTGCAGATGATACCAGTATTTTCATTAAATTAATGATAAATTAACTATGAGCAGATATAATAAGACACTAAGTAATGTAATAAAATGGTTTAATGAAATAATAATCTTCACATCAACTTGACAAAACAAACATAATACAATTCCAAAATTAATGCTAAGACATTCCTCTTCGTATTACTTATGACGATAACTTATTGAAGAAGTTAAAACTGCAAAGTTTTTAGGCATAATTCTTGACCAAAACTGTAATTGGAAAACCACATGTTGAATCAGTGTGTAGCAGGCTCGATAGATTTGTATTTGCCATAAGAATTGAGAGCAGTTGTATCCCAAGAAGCAGCATTAAGTGCATATTTGGATACGTTCACTCTGTGCTTTCTTATGGTTTGTTATTATGGGAATTCTGGTAATTCGTTGCTCAACGAGGTCATTCAAAGTTCAGAAAAGGTGCATAAGAGCACTTTGCAAACTAACGAGTAGGGATTCGTGTAACCTTGGTTCAAAAATTAAATATATTACCATTGACATGTTTATACATCAAAGATATTTGTGGTATTTGTAAAAAGGAAACCAAAATTATTTCCGAAAACATTCTGATGTTATTGCACGAAAGACAAGGCATCAAAATCGTTTGTATATCCTAAGTGTTCCCTTGAGTTGTTTTAAGAAAAATGCCTTTTGTATGGCTATATGCATTTATAATAAATTACCAGATCATCTAAAAGAATTACCTATGACGCAGTTTAAAAGAAGCTTTTAAAATTTTGATTAATAAATGTTATATAAATTAAATGATTTTATAACTGACCATTTAGATGATTTATAGGTAGGTTAGGTAATAAGAGAAATGACTCAATAATAAATATGTTTGTAAAATTTCTATATTGTATACTTTGACATTTAATGATGATAATTGTTTCTTATTATTTAGCTATAAGTAATTAATATTTGCACAGCCATTTTACTGTAGAATGTAAAGGACACCAGAGATTGTAAAAAATATGTATAATACTACATTCGAGCAAATAAATGAATTCTATTCTATTCTATTTTATTCAAATGTTATTGATGTTTCGCCTATTTGAAGAGGGAGAAAGTGATAGCGCTTACAACGATGTTCATAACTATCGAGAACTGGTGTGCCTTATAGTCCAGATAGCGCAGAAACCTTTTTTGAATACTCTCAATACGAGTTATATAAACAGAGTATATAGAATTCCATACGAGGACGCATATTCGAGGAGACTACGTACATAGGTGCAGTATAGTACTTTAATTATTTAATGTTTTTAAAGTAATTAAAGTACTATACTGCATACCTCCTTATTTCTTCCTTTTCCTCCCTTTTAATGGTTAGCAACATATTTCTTCCTTAATAGTAGCCATGGTCTTGAGTCCTGAAAAAAAAACTTAGAAATTTAAAAGAAAAACGCACTCATCGACCTTTAGTATTGTAGCATCCATGCGAGTAAATTGAATGCACCAAGACCCGCCTCTTGGCTGTACCTTGTGAATATTTAATAGCTTTGGAAAATATCCCTTGTATAGCGGCGCCGCACTGGATAGCTTACTTGTTAATATCTAAATACATTACTATAAGTTAATAATTTATAAATGAATATAGAGTGCTCATTGATTTCAATGCTTTGTAAGTTTGTGATATAACGATGTTAGGGGCGTACAATATTAAGGAACTAAGTCAACCTTTACTAGATGGTAGACTCTGTACTGAGTCATCTTAGTAGATACCACCCACAGTGCCAGATATCGTCCCGTGAAATAGGAGTGCTATGCACTTTTGTGTTTTGGGATGACGGCACTGTAGCTAGTGAAATAACCGCGTATAAGAGACCTAACATCTGATGCCTCGGGTGTTGGACGCATTGTTGGAGAATAATAATTGTCGCTCAGTTGTTGGTTTTTATCAATGCCGCTCTGTCATGGTCAGGTGTTTTACTTACAATCAGGAAAGCGTCCTGTATACTGCACTACGTACTCGTAGTATAAAACAAAGTCGCTATCTCTGTCCTTATATCTTATGTACGCTTAAATCTTTAAAACAACGAAACGGATTTTTATTCATTTAATAAATAGTGTTTGAAGAAGAAGGCTCTCAGGCAGTACAAGAATTCGTATGCATGAACATGTCTATAAATGAATTGCCTTGGTTTTTCTGTGTTTAATTTGTATTTATTTACAAAATAAAGAGTAAATAAGTATGTATCGTAACCATGTACGAAGCTAAAAAAATACATATGTGGCGCTATGTAAATTGCGATGCATATTCAGCATATTATTATGGAACTAACTTAGTTGTTAGTGCATAAGGTAAGTTTAGTTCAATATCTTAAGAATTGTTGAATCAGATCACTGTTATATGGCGTCTGTACAATTATTAATTGTCAATTTATATTCATAAAATCTATTCTTACGGCGATTTGCATCTGTTTTAAATAGTCGGGCAACTAATGATAATTGTATTAGATGGAAACATAATAGGCGGCATGGCTTACTAGATGATAAATAAATTTAAATTACACGGTGGTTAAAATATTGTAATTTATGCAAGTTTTCGCTTTCCAGGCGCCTTTGGGCTTTGTTATGTCTCGCGGAATAAGGTCGGGCTATATAATGTTATCTTAACGTATAAATACTAAACTAAGATACTCATATATTGGTTTTATTGCATTGTGCGTTATATTGCAAAGTATATTTCAATTGTATTAAAATACCCTGAAATCATGAACATCCACGATAAAAATGATAAGAGATAGCTCGCAAAGTTAAGAAGTTGAAGTGGTAGAAGGCAGTGCAGTGGAACCGTTGGTCGAAATGGTTTTCAAGTGGGAAAAAAACATAGATCGACTTACACCAAGATGGGTCAATGATGGCGAAAAAATATTACTACTATTAACTTAGATAAACAATGAACTAAATCTCACTCAAAAAATGTCTGCGGCTAAAGTCTGTCGTTCGCGTCAGTTGGGTAGAATTTTCATTCAAAATCACGTCGGTCGCTATATATCATTTTGACATAGTAGTGTGCTCGTGCTTTTGATTTTGTATTCTATCTATAACGCGTTATGGTCGAAATTTAAATAAATAATTGTGCGTTGTAAATATAACAATTACTATACGTTTAGGTATAGGTCATTTTTTGGTCGAATTTTCCTCGTGATTATGCAAAATGGGGGAGACCTATGTCCAGCAGTGGACTGCGACAGGTTGAATACGAATGCATTTAGATAGTTTATTGCTGGTCTTAGACTAAAAACATAGTATTATCTGTCATTTTTTAGTATTAATTCCAAACCTAAAACCTTTTTTTCCAAAATGTATCTTGGATTAAATCAGTACATTACACTTTCATATTTGTACCCAAAAAGCTACTCCCATATTTTCACATACCTCTCGGCTTGTGTTAACCAGAACATAAAACACTAACAAAAAGGCGGTAACAAATTACATGTAATTTTGTAACTAGATAACCAGTGTGATTTAGCCACGCTAATTACAAAGACTACAGCGTGACACCGCTTTTATAGCCATGCAATACAAAGTCACAGAAGGATCGGTATTTTTAAAGGCAAGTATTTAAATGACTCGTAAGTTATTCGTAGGCTTCCTCCTGGCGATGATTTGTCTTGGCCGACCTGGAAGTCTTTAAATAGGCTTCGGACTTTGACAGGTCGGAGTAGGGACAATTTAGCCAGATGGGGGTTTTCGGCCGGCCTTGATTTGGACTGTCTTTGTGGAGCGGCCCAAACGATGATTCACCTTATGTCGTGTCCTGCTTGCCCAAGTAGCTGTTCTCTGCAGGATTTGATGTCGGCTGCGGACAGCGTTGCTGCCGTGGCTAGTTTTTGGGCTTCTACAGTTTAATTGTTTTTGCTATCGATACGCTAAGAAGAAGAAGAGTTATTCGTATAAATCTCCTAGGCCATCGTTGCGATTTCTTCTTTGCTCAGTGTCTATTCGCGTATCCAGCGTTAGGTGGGCCGCTTATTTCCTAAATATAAACTAGGTTACCTCACCCACCCCGCATCGCCCTAAGACGTAGACGAATTTCGAGATCCACTCTGGTACGCCCTTAGCCTCGTTGTGTAAATTTTAAGACTGATTCCCATCTGCGCTTACCAATTGCCCGGTTAAGTTGTACAGTTCAACTGCGATCAACAGCAGTAGTCAGTTCGAAAAAATATTGTTTATATACTCAAGTATGAGTTTTGACGTATTTATAGCATAGCTCTTTCCTTCGCTCGTTGTGTGAGCATGAACCTATTTAAGAAGCCCAAAGTAAGAAATCATCAAACATATTTTATTGTTAGAAACTGTTCAAAGGCTTTTATATTTAGATATTGAGATATCATAAGTACTTTTTGCGAGCCTAATTTAAATAAATGGATTTCGACTTTTACTTTGGACCTTCCTAAATGATGCCAGGATCAAAAATTTCGGAAATATTAACATATTTTAGATTTCTGGCATATATAGGTGCGTAAGGACCTGTTTTATGGCATTTAGTGAACAGGGACTTAATAACATACTCGTAAATCCAACCTATTTCAGTAACCAAATTAAATATACTCTCTCTCTCTCTCTCTTCAACCTATTGCAGTCCACTGCTGGACATAGGTCTCCCCCATTTTACGCCAGACATCCCGGTCCTCCGCCTTTCTCACCCAGCTTCCACCAGCGACCTTTCGCAAGTCGTCGGTCCATCGGGCCGGAGGGCGTCCTACGCTACGCTTGCCAAGACGCGGTCTCCACTCCAGAACTCGTCTGCTCCAACGGCCATCGGATATATAATATATATATTAATATACTCGTATACTAATATTCTATTCTACTTCTAATATTTGAAAGTTTAAAATGCGCCTTCTGTATAATGTTTTCTGTACTTTTATGCGTTAGAAGGGTAATATTCACGCGATAGTAATTAAGACGATAAAACTCTATGTCATAGACACGACTAATTAATTAATCTTTGGCAATTACAGTGTTAGTACCAGTTTAATTGCTCGGACAGTGGCCGGTTGATTTTGACGTGGTAATTGGATTGTCTTCTGCCTCTGACGAATAGGGATTTTCATTAATTATTTAATCGTTATAGAAGATTGAGAACACTCAATTTATCCTCATGAATACTTTGGCGATTCGTCAGTTGATTGATTTATGATCAATTCGATTAGCTGTTTGAAATATGGATCTCAAATAAGAGAATTCGTTGGTTTGAAGTAATTGACGAGATTGCATATTTTTATGACCGTGCTTTTTGATCTCTTGACCGCCAACGTCGTCTATACATGACAAGTACTTGCGTGCCCTGTACGCCAACGTCGTCTATATGTGACAAAAACGGGCTCTTAAAATGTGTAATAAACGTGTAAACAACGATTAGTAGTTAATATATTTTTCGTAGGTATTTTTATTTATTTTGCGTTGTGTTTATAGCGTGGCGTTCAAAAGGTTAAATGCGCTGATATTGTACAGCCCGGGGATTCAACCCGGGACCCTTGGTGTAAGAGCTGATATTTCAACCAAACACATGGTCATGGGACAAATCAAAATATGTTCGCACTTCTGCAAAGAATCAGTCTAGCGTGAAGTAATTAAATTTTCAAGGTGCCCGTTCTGCTTGCAGGCATTTAAAGTGCATTAAAGCGTGGAAATCATAAAGTAGAAAAGGGAGCCCTTACCCCATTTACGTTATAACAGGCTTTTAATATATTCATCTATTCAATGGTCTTATCATAACATTAATGTGACTTCTAATTACCACACCTACTTACACCACAGCGTCCTGTGTGTTGCTTAGTTTGTTATCTTTTCTGTTATCAGTTGCTAATAAGTTCCCGGTAAGGTATATCTGATTGTATATGTCGGCGGCAAAACATTAAATTGGGAGTTTTGTGAACTGCTTACTTTCTTTTTTTTAATTATAATAAAAAGATAATAATTCTCCAATGTGGGTACTTATCATCAACTCTTACGTCTCCACTGAGGGGCTCGAGCCTATTTGTAAATGGTGATTAGGCTGTAGTCGTCCACGCGCAGCCAATGCGGATTGGCAGACATCCTGGCAGGTTTCCATACGATGTTTTCCTTCTCCGTAAGAGCGTCGGATAAGTGTAAATTATTCGAAAATTCCAAAAGACATTGTACGTGGCGGGATTTGAACCTGCACCCTCCGGAATGTATGCGTGTTGTGGTGGTATGGATGGATGCTAAATATGGTATACACTCATATAGATTTAATTTATTAATAACATTTAATATATTCCTGGCAGGTTTTTTAAGACTATGAACACACAATTAACCATACAAATTTAATTATAAGCCGTGACATAACATACAAGTAATAATTAGCTTATTATATTTATTTAGTTTAAAGAATAAAATATTACTAAAATAGTGATTAAGTTCATGTAATACTAACAAATACATATGGACTTTGTCTGAAATAAAAACATTTTTATTACATAAGATATATTGTGTTTTAACATAAGCTTAATTACTTTCAATATCAATACCTACATTTATAAAACAAAATATTATATTAGGAACTTATTACAGTCACCGATCACGTGATAACATTGTGAAATACTCGGTAGTTACTGTAGCGCCAGTCGTATTATCAAGTAACGAATTATCGCTTATTATTTCCATAGATAATTTAAAGTGTAAACTACCAATTCCAGAGGCTGTTATATTACGAACCGGTGTTCGAAAATTGATTAAACGTTTATCGTATTGCTTACGATTGGTAGCTGGAATGCGGTCACTAGATATTTTACGTTACTTTATGTACTTGATAAAATACTAGTGAGTTATTTGTGTTGTTGATTTGCAATTCGCTTTATAAGGTTTATTGTTAATATAAATATTGTCACTCAGATAAACCCATACTAAGAATGGTTTGAAAAGTTAAACTTTAGAAATAAAATACAATAAAAATGTACGAGTAATGTAATGTCTTTGAAAATCTAAAGTGCCACATCAATGGATGTTGCATTTTTTCTCAAAGCCACCATTGCATACAAATTTAATAATAAAGTTGACTATCGTTTAGTCGACAAATGTTTTACTTCTTTTAAGTCGTCTTTTTTACATAAATGTAATTCACCTATTCACTCACCATCAGCTCATTGAATGTCCCCACAGGGGCACGAGGCTACCCGTACGCGGGTATATAAACCTTAGTCGTCCACGCGGGCCTAGTGCGGATTGTGCGACGCACAACCTTTGAATCTCTTTGCAATCGTACGCAGTTTTCCTCACGATGTTTTCTTTACCGTAAGAGCGACGGATAACGTACATATTGGAGAGGATTGTCTGTATACAATTCACTCAATATTTAGAGGAAAATAACATCCTACCCATGTGGCAGTCAGGGTTTAGAAAGGGTGCGGGACGGCACTGCTTGGCAGATGTAGTTGACAACCTTCTATCAGCACAGGACCAAGGTCAGCTTAATTTACTGGTGCTTCTTGACTTTTCCCGGGCCTTCGAAACGATAAATATTTATTTGTTATTAGCCAAGTTGGCTTACTATGGAGTTGACAGTACGCTATTAAATGGTTTCACAGTTACTTCTAGGCCGAGCACAGTATGTTGCACTGACAAGGCGGGATGGCGACAGTACTTTCTTCTTCAGACAAATCACTCGTGGGGTTCCTCAGGGATCTATATTGGGGCCTATTCTTTATATTCTATATAGCGCGACATTACAAATAATATAAAACACTGTAGGTATCATTTGTATGCAGATGATCTACCTCTGCTATTCATTTGTACCAGCAGATTTTGCTAGTGCAGTTACAAGCATTAATGAAGACTTGTCACAAATTCAAGGTTGTGCAAGTGTAACTCTCTGGTGCTTAATCCAAAAAGTCAAAGCTTAGTTGATCGGCTCAAAGTCAAATTTAAAGAAATTTGGTGAGCTCCTTTAAATGTTCATTTGAATGGAGTTGCCATTGAACGTGTGGGCGAAGCTAGGAATTTGGGGCTGGTTTTTGACAGCCATCTGAACTTTGAAACTCATGTTGCAAGTTGTGTTCGAAGCTGTTTTTACAGACTAAAGCTACTTTACAAAATAAGATCTTACTTAAGTGAACAGCTTCGAATAACACTCTGTGAATCACTAATATTGTCAAGACTCAATTACTGTGATATTGTATATGGCCCGTGTTTACTTACAAGATCAATTAAACTCATACAACGGGTGCAAAATGCGTGTGCACGTTTCTGCTTTCATGTTCCACCTAGATCACATGTCACTCCATTTTTAAATAATTCTAATATGCTGAAAATGGAAGCACGCAGGAAATTACATTTAGCTACACTCCTTTTTGGAGTTGTTAGATCCGGACGACCACGCTATCTATTCGAAAAGTTAAGGTGGGCACGTCGAGAGAGCAAGTACGCCAAGCGAACTTGCACGAACATCTTCGAGGCCCCCAAACACCGAACTGTGGCTTTTCGAGGATCCTTCAGATTTGCCGCCTCGCGGTGCTGGAACGACCTCCCTCCTCCATTGCGTGAACTGAAAACAGTAGAGACGTTCAGAAATTATTTAAAAAAGAAATTGCTTTGGGAACAAGTTCAGTTATACTCACCACATAAATCTTCACGTCACGAGAAGGAGTATGGGGCGATTTCCAGTCACCGCTGAGGTAAATTACTCTGAGAGACCACAAGGCCTGTCCTTGATTTTTGTTAACCACATTGGATGAGTACTTAAAAGATGATAAACCTGGTTTCCGCGTCACACATCTGATACATTAAACCAACACACATCAGAAGCATCGGCTTTTAATTTTTCAGTCATAAACTGATTAAGTTTGACTATAGACTATGTAATGTTTTGGATTAGGGTGTAAGTAACCTATAACAATGGTAATGTCAAACAAGTTTTTTTTTTTTTTTCTGTATCTTTGTTCCGGTTTCAATCCAAATCGCTATTTTACCGGCTGTCAGTTTTAGCATTGAAGATTCTTTACACGCAATTGCTACACATTATGTATATAAATATTTTACTTGTGTTATATTGTATATAAGTATATTTTATTTCACACATATACGTCACTCACCCAAGGGTCCCTCCGTAAAACCAGCGCTTCGACGGATATTATGCCGTCTAAGCTTATGCTGAGGTGGGACCTATTTGGCTATCAACACTAGCTCGTAAGTTCTTAGATTAATTATAAATGTACCTGTTTTTTTCCCTTGTGTTTTCCATTATTGTTTTATCGTTTTCTTTATTATGCCTGTTTTTTGTTGTTTGTCGATATATTTTTTTGTGTTGCTTAAGCCAATAAACGTTTTTCTATCTATTCTTCTTATCTATCATCTATCTGTAAAAATATAAATGTTTCGTTATTGAGGTATAGCCTGATGACGGACCGAAAGCGGAGTCTAAGTACTAGGGCTTGAACGGAACCCAAATAGTTAAAACTTCTTGAGTTATTTTCAACGGGCGTACCGCGTCTAGTAATATACTACAATAAAATCCGTGCAGCTATATCATGCAATACTATAATATTTCAAGCGGATCGATGCACTTGTCATTGATGCCGATTCTTTGTTCACGTAGTTTCGCTTTGTTACTTTAAGAATTTGCCATAAATTTACTTTGCTTTATGAGTAACAGTATTATTAAAGTTCAGTCATGTGTCTCTGACTCACCAACCCGTCTAGCAAGAGTATATTTCCCTTCCCATATATAAACATTACGGATCAGCTTTTGAGCCTGCAATAGTATAATACATCTGCCCGCGACCACAGTAAAAACTGCAAAGGCTCCGAAACTGTGGGATAAAAATAAAAAATACTTGAATCTATATCAATAAGTTTTCAATAACGCGCCTGAGTTTTGATATTTCATTTTAATAAATTTAGAATACACAGTATCATTTAATATTCCCAATCATACAAACAGTACAATGGAAACTAAAAAACAGATAAACATGCTCATATTACTATACGCATACCAATCCAAACAAATATGTTCATGCACAAAATTATAATCTGCACGGAGATCAAAACAGGAACCGTCGCTGTAGTAACTGACTTCGCATAACATAAAGTCACAGCCATAGATTAGTGAAAAAATAATATATTATATTGCTAAGAAATTTAACATTCGTACGTACCAAATATTCAAAATGCACAAATTCTATATTAATTGTGTCTCAACGTCACATTTTTGTGTGTATGGTATTCTACTATTTGATTTCAACTGTCAAAATCGATATAACATTCGTACCATTTACAACAAAGTTAAATTTAATAAACGACATTATTATTTACTGTACTAGCTACCTCATAAAGTAACTTGGACAACAGTTCAAGTTAAGGGATGGTGTTAAACATTGTGTGTGATTATAAAATAAATACTTATAGAAACATCCACTACCATCCATTTTCACAGCGCCATCTACTAGCCCCGGATTTATTGTATGCGTACTTAACAACGTATTAACACACTTTTTTGTCTCCTTATTTACTTATCTCCTATATAAAGAAACACCCAGACCAATACAAACACATACATGTACGTACTGCACAGGGATCAAAATTCTTGGTTTAAAAACCGAACTTCTTAACCATTATACCACATCACCAAAGTGACCTTAATCATAATCCATTTAGTTTTCTAGTTCCTATATCGCAAGTTAAATTAACTTGCGATATAGGATAACATAACTAAATAATAATTGAAACAAAGATAATTTAATTAATACTTGTATTCTAAGTTTACTGCTACGAATTTCGTAGCAGACGTACGAGTATGGTACTGCTACGTACACGAATTCATTCTGTACTCTGTTAAATTATTCTGTACTATGTTAATAATTTATTGCTTAACACTTAAAAAAACTAATTGTATAAAATTCTCATTACCTAATGTGAGGCAGGTCATCACCAATATTAATTTGAATGACGAATGCTTAAAAATTGTTGATAGTACAGTATTTCTAGGAATTACTATAGATTCAAAACTCCAGTGGGGACCTCATATTGAAGCTTTGGCAGGTAGACTTAGCTCAGCAGCGTATGCAGTTAGGAAAATAAGGCTCTTAACCGATATTGATATAGCAAGATTGGTTTATTTTAGTTATTTTCATAGTATAATGTCATATGGTCTTCTGTTGTGGGGCTCAGCTGCTGATATTAACACTATATTTGTACTTCAAAAAAGAGCCATCCGAGCCATTTATAACCTTAGACCACGTGATTCACTTCGGGAAGTATTAAAAAAAATCGATATTTTAACAGTAGCGTCCCAATACATTTACCATAATCTAGTTTATGTCCACAAAAATCTTCATTAGTTTGAAAAAATTGTGACGTACATAACTTTAATACTAGGAGCAAAACAAACTTGCTGTCCAAATCTTAGACTAAGTAAAGTAGGAAAATCATTTGTTGGAAGAGGCATAACATTCTTTAATAAAATACCACAAAATCTTGCCGAATTGCCTTTTCACCAGTTTAAATTAAAGATTAAAAAAACCCTCATGAAAAAAGGTTACTACACAATAGACGAATATTTATCGGATAAAGATGTGTGGTCTTGCACTTAGTGTTCCAGTTACAAAATCTTTGTAATAAATTATTGTAAAGCTATTTGTAGGTAAATGACAAAACTGTAACCACTGATATAAAAAGATTAAAAGAGTAACTCGAGTTTCTTGCCGGCTCTTCTCGAAGATCATACTTATTCCGGTGGTAGAGTCACAAAAAATATGATAATAATAACAATTGACGATTCAAAAGTGTCTGTAACAGATTTATTTGAATAAAGATTTTTTTTCTTTCTTTCTTTCTTTCATTACAAATTGTTGGTTCTTTTGTAAATTTATATAAACAGTTCTCTTCAGTTTTAAACTAAGATGCTCAATTTTTATTTCCGAAATCTAATTCATACATACAAATAAACTAAATTACTGCAATTGTATTAATTTATCTCTTAACATGTCGATTTTTTATTCGTCTTCGTATATAACAAATTTTAAAAAGCACCCTACAAAAATTGAGCTTTAGCCCCAAACCTAAAGTGAACGTGAGCTTATGCGTTGAGTTGTTACAACGGCTTTATATCTGGCAGCTTAATATCGAGCAGTCACGTGACGTCTGGCATTATTCAGCAGCACGACAAGGCGACGCGATGCGTTTCAGCTGAAATGTTCGATGAGCGGAGGGGGAGGTTGTGCGAGGTCACGCGCGTCGGGTGCGGCTCGGGGCCGCTCGGGTCCGCTCGGGACCGATCACAATGGCTACCCTCCCGCCGCAGCTCGCAGCGCGCGCAGCGACCTCTTGCGTGCGCCGCACAGTGCCACATCGAGTTTACGTCCCGCGACCACGCTGCGGACTCTGCCGCCTCTAGCACTGCCATCGAATTGTTATCCATTTAACGTTCCTGGGCTCCAAGCTTTAGTGAACGTTCACGCGATTCTTAACCAAATCGTATACCCTTTATATACAATACCGTTTACATAATCAATGATGTACAAACGTACTGTAAACGAGTCGAGCATTTTAATCGATCGACTGCATTAAAAAATAAATTCTATTATTGTCGTACGCAGATTATCTTCTATTTGCGGTTTATTTTGCGCTGCAATAAAGCTTTTGGGCTTCTTTATATGCATTTACCAAAAAGTGACCGGTTAAGTCTGGTGCATATCGCATTTTCAAAATATACAGAGTGTTGTGCCGTCCTGTGCTTAGTTCAGTCAGTGAACCGTGCGTCGAATCTTCAAAGGTGTTTTTCTTGGCATTCCTTTGGTTGCGAGCTTTGGCGATTTATATTATTTCGATTATAACTTGCTTTTCTTTGCTATTACTGTGAAAACGCGATCCATGCTTGGAGTTATGACTACCATGGTATGGTTTCCTTTGTCTCAATTACGTATATTTTCTCTTCTTTGTAGGAAGTTAGTTACTTTCACAATCGAGGCATTTAGTTAAGCCGTATCAAATTGCAACATCTTACAGAATATACACTGAGACTTTCATTCATCAATTCTTGTACATTGCTGTTACATCGTGCGTACTTACTTGTATATCTGATGACTGACAGCTTAGTTGTCATAACAATACCAGTAGACTATTAGTCATTAAGTAGTAATTCTCTGAATATATCATACAATTGTTCATAGTTCATATTTCACGCTTTAAGGGAGTTTTTAGTGCCATAACATAGGCAACTCAAGCAAAAAGTTGCATACACAAGTAGTGCAGGGCTTGCACGTTGGGCCCCTCCCTCGGCATTGCGCTATACGTACATATAACGTAAATCTTCTCCGTCTTACATTCATAGCTCAAATACACAGCTTTGTTTTTCTCCTGTATTCAATAACTTTTCCTGTTACGTAATCTGGTTTATCAAACATTACTGAAACTAACTAGTCCTTGTAGTTACGGTAATTATTTTTGTCATGGTAACTATAGCAGATCTTGTTGCATTGATAGTATAGTGATGCTTTTGGAATGTGCTCATGATTGAACAAGCTAATAGCAACTTACATACTGTCATCAAGGACTATTTTACAATAGTTCCTACTTTTAACACAAATGCATACATGACAGAACTCTCTACATATTATAACAAAACAATATCATTATTTTTTAAGAAGCATACCTGATCTTCGATAATTTACATAAACAATTCTGTTACTACAAGAGCAACTAGTGTACATATATTGGTGTTTTAGTTTCAGATTATGATGTACATATATCTACGCTAAAAGTTGTTACAAATGAAAGCAACTTACAAATTTATTTTGTTTTTGAAGCTACTAAAAGATAATTGAGTGACCATGTTTTATTCATTGAAGGCGGCATACAGCAAAGGTGCCTAAAGTTAAAAACAATATGCAGATTCAATGAATTATTTAAGTTGAGACTTAAGTATTAAGTAGAGATAATATATTTCATATTTGCACCATTCCAAAGAAATGTATATTGTATTAAGCGTTCGTATTAGTGTATTAAGAAAGCACCAGCAAAGTTAAAGGTAGTTTCTAAATATAGGAAATATACCATTTAAACCTTTAATGTACTTTAATATTCCGTGTCTTTAAGAACAAAATGATCGCTCAAGTCAAATAGCATTTTATGCGAATACAAGAGAAGCGTCTTGCCAGCCTGCACATCTGTGATGAAAAGAACCAACCGCCCATTGACATACTGTTTCAAATGAGAACCGTGCTCCGCTTTCAGCCACGTCCCTTCTTAGTCACAATTTCTCCAGCTTACAATGTCTCAACTGACGCGTTGCGGAAACGTACTTGTACCTCCCGGTATCTTAAATGTCACGGACTTTTATCATACGCTAGCACAATAATAGTTCGGCATTTTTACGTAACATTAATGTGCCATCGTACGAAAATTAACCCCGATCAAACCATACCATAGTAAGCATACCATAACGTTTGTCACCAAAATATCACTCGAATAATATAAAACGCAGTTTGTAAGTGTCGGAATTGGCTAACATTTGTTCAAAAATCTATCAATGCGAAATTATTTTCGATCTTTTGTAACCCCCCATTATTCACTTTGGCACAGGATTAGTTCACTCGAACCTTTCAAACCATACCATTGTACGCATACCATAATATTGATCACTCAAAAATCATTCGATTAATCGAAACGGTGTCGGAACTGTAGTTTGCAAGTGACGGCGGTGAATAGTGCATCTATGCAAAACACGGCAATTGCTCTGCTGGAGTCGGCGTCGGCGTACGAGAGGGCCGTGCTGGAATGTGATCACCTGGAGGCGTCGGAGCACGGCGGGTTCCGGTGAGAGCGCTGGCGCGGCAGCATGGAGGAGCGCGGCGCCGACGTGCCGCTGGTGGTGACGCCGCCGGGCGGCGCGGCGCTCACCACCTCGCGGCGCGCCGCCTCCGCCCGGGGCTCGCGCGACGACGGCCCCCCGTCCACCTGGCGCTCCTCAGTGCGCGTACGCGACACCGGTTTCCGCGGCTCCCGGAAGAGCGTCGTCCGACTAGAACCACCATGTAATGGCCTCAACGGGCTGCCAGCCATCGGCAAGGAGGTAAACAATCTCGTTGCCTGGATTAATTACCATTTATATGTGGTCTACGTTGAAGTGTGAACCGGTAGATTCATTGGACATGTGTTCTGCCGGGCCCGTTTATCCATAGATTTTTTTTCTAACTTTGTAGGGTGAACATACAGCAAATGTACTAGATGATGTCGATGAATATTTTGAATCACAATTATCGAATCTCAGTCATCTCTATTTTTTTATCATAAATAAAATTAATAGTCATTTTGAAATAACTATAAGAAACCGTTTAATTTATCAAGGCAAATATTGTTAGTACGTCTTTAAAAGTGAAATCGAAGTAAATCGAGTAATTAAATAAAACAGCAAGGATCGATTCGATTTTGTATAGGATTCCTTGAGGATTTCTCGAAATACCGCCGCTACAATATGTAGCAATTCAATGGTTTATAGAGCTTCCCAACTTTTTACCTTCGGCCTTACTGCAATCCGGAGCCAGTGCGCAATTCAACTCATTGATTTATTCATTCAGGCCGTCCATTCCAATTTATATTTGATATTAGACTATTAAATAATTGACAATATTCGGAGTGCAGTACCTAATTTCTGTGTACAATTTAATATTTCGACACATGATCAAATATCATCTAGTTTCAAGCGAACAATTTAATTATTTTATGATGATGTAAGTAAATATTCATGGCAGGTGAGCTATTTGCTCATTTGCGTCTAATTTTATAATGCATAGACTAGTTGTTCCCCGCGGTATTATCCGCGGTATAAGATTATGTTCTCTCGCAGTAAAACGTAACCTTAAAGCGCGCAGCTTACACGACGATCAGTCGCCGCGCGGGAAAACGTAAAAAGTATTTTCTAAAATGAAAATAGCCTTTGTTTTTCCTTATTACATCAGCTACTGGCCGCAACAAGTCCCGTCTCAATTAGTCTAGCCGTTTCAGATATTACCCGGAAAAATAGACACAGTCAAAGTAAAACAGGGCGGGGAAAAATATAAAGTTATGTATTGTCTGTTTTATACTTGAAAACTAAGTTCCTTGAGACGTATAATTTGAAATAGCAGTGCTTGTGATGGTCACAATCTACTAAAACGTAAGATTTCACCTCATACAATAACATGAATAATTGAATAACTCACCTTCGTATACAGTCATGTTATAATTTATAAATATTTTCATTTTGGCGCCGGCCCCGTTAATAAATGCACTGCGGCGCGTAACATTTTTACACAATTTATTTGACTGACCCGAGGTGTACGGCAAGTTTTTTCATTACCCTGTACACTAAAAACAACATTTCAAATTGCACCTCTGGAGAGCTGTAATTAAATTGCTTTTACGAATATTCTGGTATACAAACTTAGCTATTACAAAGTTGATTCCTCTTAGTTTTCATACTAAAGTATGGTCAAGTATAGATGGATGGAATTGAATAAATAAAAGATTTTTTCTCTCTTTTGTATTCTGCTAAGCGCTAACAATCTGTCGTTGAGATTCGGCTTTCCATTCTATCCCTTTATTTAATAACATCACTGTTAAATGTATAAGAAATAGAAAGATATAAAATGTATATAGTCTCTTTGCTAAAGCATGATCTCAACCGTTGTAATCTGTTTATAAGAATACACATCTTAATGTTTTTAGGGTTCCGTATCCAAATGGAAAAAAAAAACGGAAATACATTCGTCATGTCTGTCTGTCTGTCCGTTCGTATGTTACACACTTTTTTCTACAAAAGTATTAGCACTACACTGTTCAAACTTTGTTAGTAACCGCTATTAAGTTGATAAAATACATGAAAAAAATTTTTCCCCAACATTGAACTGAAAAAAAAACATTTTTTTCGTTATCGAACCCACACGTGTGGGTTATTAATGTGTATCTCATAAAAAACTGATGTTGGGGTTTCTACTATATTGAAATGAACAATATCATGAAATCTAACAACGAAATTTAGTTTGAACGATATCTCTAGTCAGTAGTTATTTTAGGTAGGTAGTAGTTATTATACGTCATAAACGGTGAACCACTATGTTCTCATAACAAAGCTGTAGTAGGTGCCTAAGTAAATAATAAATATTTTATTTTATGTTACGGAACCCTCACGGGAGAGACCACCGACTCGCTTTGGCCTTTTTATATGTTGTTAATCCTGCATTTATTATTCCTATATTAAGGTAAATATTAACTCCAAATGACATGTAACTAATCTATACAGGGTGAATTTTGAATCATTAGCTTTTCGAATTATTATGGTACTCATATTATCGAATGATTTGATGGTTTTATGGGACTCTGATACCATGCAGATTTATCATAAAAGTTATACAAAATAAATTATAAATAAATAAATTATCGCAATGCATTGAACATTCGATAATTTTTACAGTGCGCTCGCACCGCCCACTCCACCGCGCCTGCGCTGTCCCACACCGCGCACCGCATTTAGGCCTCACCTTATATTTAATAGAAAATTATAATTGATAAAGTCAATTTTTTATCTTGTAAAATATATTATTAAATCAATAGCAAGGTGTTTCGATGATTTTAGGGCTTAAAAATATTTGATTTTTGTATCAATAGAATTAAAAAATATGCCAGTGTTCTCGATTTCACCCTAAATAAATAATTTGCTTAATAAATACCAAATGTAATCAACGTAACATAAAGAAAACAAATCTTCCTTTCAAATCAATAAATCTTTTAAATAAATAGTTGTCATCACACAGTGTGACTGCGTCAAACTTAAAAAAAACGTATAATATTCAACATGTTTCAAACAGTAAAAGATAAATTTTTGAGTCTAAAATAAAAATCTATTTTTTTTATTACGACTGGGCTTGGACTGGAGTGATACCACAATCTCACAGCAAAACGGGCGTTAAACACTAATCATCAGGTGAATCGTACATCGTACTAGTTTGTCTTTGGATCTGCCATTAAAAATTTTAGAGTATTTGTTGCGCAATACATAATTGGATTACACAAACACTGCACATATACATGCAACTCAAACAACATACAACTCATTTTGTTCTCGTGCTACTCACAATGATTCTGAATTGTATTGTGTTTGTCCGCAGGTACTGTCACTGGGCGCGACAGGTGGGCCCAAAGGCACCACACAGCCATCTCACCCCTGCACTATCCTCCACCATTCTCCTTACAAGGTAAGCGTTGCATAATATTATAATACAAAGTCAATAATTTAGAAAAATAGAACATGTTTCATCTGTCGCATCAATAAATCTTAAACTAACTTAAGACCAAAACACAAGGATGATCTTCTTATTATAAAAGATTTAGGGGTTTTTCACATTTCCTCAATGTGACCAACCCAAGCTAACCTTCTTCATTTATTGCCTGGTGAAGCTGTAAATGCCATCTGCGGCCAACAGTACTGCCCTCCTAACGAAAAAGTGCAATACAAAGGTTTTTGGGCAAATTGACTTAAGACCTTTTCAAGATTTATTTATACATTATGAATAGTCTTAAGTAAATTTGTCAAAAAACCCGAAATATTGCACTCTTTGTTAGGAGGGCAGAGCAGTAGTCAGTTGAAATTAATTGAAGAAGGCATTTGTTCAGCCACGGGCTTTTTAGCTTTAGTGGTTATAAATCGTTGTTCCCTGTTACATACTCATACATCTGCACATCAGTGGCAGATGTATGCAACACCGTTGATTTCTAAAATACCTAATCAATCTGAAACATTTCTTTCCCCCATTAAAGATTTAAATAAATATATTTGATAAGCTCAAGTAATCCTATATGATAGCAGTGACTTGTACTCCATATATTTAAAAATATTATGCATACCCTAGGTGTGCATACATAGGTATATTAATAAAAATATAAAAACACTCATATTTACGTATTTTTCAAGCAGTGATGTAGGCAATAGTAAAAAAACCCTACTTATAGTCCCTGGGCATGCCCTTTTAATATTTATGGTTTGTAGATATTTCGATCAAGAATCGAGTGATTATTTTTCAAAAATAAGATTTTTTTAAGACTCAGAAGCATTATTTTCGAAACCTGCAATAACTGTTTGATCTATGTGGAATAAGGTTAATATCAAAATTTGACCGTGGTCATTTGCCAGGACACATTGTTTCGAAGACTATATTTTAAAAATATAGTCTTCGAAAAGATTTAGCGCTTTTATCTATCACTTACAACTGAAAGACATGTGTCGGTACAATTATATCTAGGAATAAATCCATCCCTTCACAAAACAAACCATTTATAATTTAATTAGCCACGTCTCAAGTTTAGCGAGCTTACTGTGATGTAGGAGATGTGATTGTAATATTGGTTTCAAACCCCGCAAACCCAAAACTAGGACAAAGCGTCTTATTGTTAGTCGTATTTGGATACAAATTCTCATTAGTATAGGTGTTATACATTCACACAAATGAGAATATTAAATATTTTTTTGCGTAATGCTTTAGCTGGTTTGGCTGTTATTTACGTGTTACTCGTATATTCGAGATTACCATTCCATAGTGGAATAGCCTCCGTAATAATTATTGAATTAAATGTAAATTTATCTTTGCTAAAAATGTTGCATTTGTCAAAAATAAAAATAAATCAATATTTGAATTTTGAATATTTTACCGTTTTGGTTAAAAAACAACAGACTTCAAATAAGTCGTTAATTTTCAGATAAATTGCATAGAACTTGAACTTTATTATTAGAAATACATTATTAAAATAAGTCTGCATAGGACAATCATTAATCAATATATTCATTAGACTTGGATTTGTATATTTGCTTACCATTTACTGACTGATATTGAATCAAGTGACAAAGTAAGAAAACAAGACTTGAGAAGTTAATGATGTTGTTTATATAACCACGCTTTAAATGTGTAAATGTACTTGTTAGTTGTTGCCGTGATTGTTTAAGTGAAGAAAGATAATGACTCTTTCACTAACAGACATCTGGTGTAATAATGATTAAATTACGTTACTATTATTTTATTTATTTATTACTAGCTGTTTTCCGCGGTTTTACCCGTGATATAAGATATCCTCCAGCAGTAAAACGTTGCCTATGTATTTATCCTATGTGTCCGCTAACTTCATGTTAAATTTAAATAAAATTGCTTATTAAAAACACGCAGCTCGTAGTTATGGCGCACACCTCACGCGACCTACACACTTTATATATCTAAATAAAAAGTTATTTTCGAATATTAAAGTAGCCTAACTTTTCGTATGTATATCGATGTAATAACATCAGCCAAAAAAGTCCTGACCAGCCATTTTAAAGATTACCCTAATCAAACAGACAGACAAAATTTTTGAAAATTGTTACGTATGTGTATGCTTTATGTATTGAATATATATTCATATACATGAAGCTGTTTGTAACATGTTCATGTATATGAATATGTGGCTGTTTGTAACATTAAAATATGTTTTAATGTTACAAACAGCCACACCAATCAACAATATTAAAGTCATATCGTTTTCAAACAGTGCATAAGTTTTAATATACATAAAAAATAGTAAGTTTATAATAATTGGAAGAATTTCAATACTACAGAGCTGTAGATAGATACCTACACATTAATATGCAAGCGCGCTAAAAGTCCGTGGAATGTGCATAATTAATGAACCGCCCGGCACACTGATACGATTGGCATAATACCCCAAATTTCCCGATAAAGCCTATATCAGTCCCTTTAAAATTCGCCTTACATTTATAAATAACGAGTGCTAGTATCATATAGTAAATACCTAAGTCTAGAAGAAATCCTTGCAGGCAGGTTTGAAATATACAATTACAATATATAGGTTATATAGTAAAATGGAGCGCTGCTAGGTAGCAGCACCTATTCTTCTACTGTTTTTTTTGTTCCTGAAATACCTGAGCAAATAATAAATTGTATTTTAATTCGCAACGTGTTAAATGAGGTACTTTAATTAAAATAAATATGATTAATATTTATATTTGTTCGTTCAGTACTTTCTGAATGAATTATTTTCTATGTTTATTTATTATACGGGGCCTTAACACGTTGTTACACACACACTCAGTCTATATTATATTAAATTATAAATTAACATGCGATTGTGTTTTTATATTATTAGTATTAAGTTTAAAGTAAAAGGTTTTTTATGTATTTTAAGTAGTATTATATTATTTTTACAAAAACTATATTTATTTGAAACAGTGATACAGTTTAATACGAATATTTCGATTGCTATTTTAAAAGAAACAAATTAATTGATTGATTATAAACGTAGGATTTTGTATTTCACGGGTAGACCTCATAGAGAATATACTATCTAGTCACAAACTAATCATTTAGCATGTAATATGGGTACTTAACAACGGATTTTCCATCAGCTCATTAAACGTCCCCACCGAGGGGCACAAGCCTACCCGTATAGGGTAATCAGGATAATTTTTTTGTAATTTCATACATATTTTAGATAGAAAACACCTTGACCAATACAAACAGACTTGTTCATTCACTGAATAAAACAAGCAAGATATTATTTACCATCTCTGTCTTATAAAATCGCAAAAAAATAATGAATAGTTTTTCTTTGGCGCTGCGGCAAGGCCTTTCGTCCTTGCTTAGTGTGCTTCCTTAGCCTTAGCTTTTTGATTCCTTTTCGGCGTCCAGCCGCAATAGCTCTTTTTATTGTGTATTTATGTTATAGTGTAACACTGTCGTCATATTGAAATAAATAAAGCATTGCAATAATATAATATCGTTGATTACGAAAAAAACAATAATTATGTTATAATATTAAAAAGAGAATATCATTATTAAAGGTAAAGAATACCTACTGCAGCCGACTCAATTCTCGCACCAGCAAAATGCACAAAAAAATAAGAAACAATGAACAGTAAACAGATAAAGTAATGCCACCATTACTAAAAGTCCACCAAAAATAAAATGAATCAGAATAATATTCAATTGTGCTAATATCAAGCTTATGATATAGAAGAAGACTGCATAGTGAAAGTCGTATTGTACGATTTTTCCTGGTTTTGTTAGGAGATTTCAGTCTTTCAGGATCACCTGGTGATTGTCCTAAAAGAAAGATGATTTCATACTTCGGGGGGCACGTTAAGTCGTCGATCCCGACTACAGTCATAGGACTGTAGTAACATCCACGAATCCGCATTGCGCCCGCGATATGGTTTGTGGCTCAATCTCCGCATAGCTTGCTGGTCTGGTAAGGCATGTTCCCTTTAGTGGGACGATATAAGCTGATGTTGGATTCCTTTTGGCTCAGTTAGGATGTAAAATGTTTGATGGTTTGCTACGCAATCTGCACTGGGCCCACGTGGTGGAATACGGCCCAACCTCCCAATGACTATGCTGTGTGAAAAGGCCTTGTCCCTGCAGTGGGGCGTTAAAGGCAAATAATGATGATGATGTTTTGCTATCCCACGCGGGTTGCATCTTACCGAGACCGTGCGAGTATACTGGTATCCGAAATTGTGAATAAAATTAAGTAAAAAGGGGAGGATTTTTGAGTTCAATAAAAGTTCTTTACCAGCAAACCCAGGGAGTTCCTTACACGCATATCTTTCCTATAATACAGGCAAGATGACTGCGTTACCTAAAACGTCATTAAAACCACTAGCGTTTCATGAAGCTTTTAATATTTTATATATTGCAGGTAAAATTAATACACGCCACGGCACAGGCCGTGTGTCGCAATGGCCTTATTTCATTTGATCACGCAAAAGCTCAAAATACTTTCATTCCACACGCGACATCCTTAGTTCTCATTATCAGAATTTACAGGATAGTACTGGAGAATGCTATCGTGCTGATGTTGCCATAATAATATTTATGGCATATAATACTTAGATTAGCAAGACTATATTCCGTATTCTAGAACTACTTCTAACTCTATTATCTCTCTAACTCTATTTAATAAGAAAATATCAATGCTTGAGTCTCTGTCCAGAATACGGGCCTATATCTAATATTTCAATCTTATCATTATTGTTGTCACCGAGTGTCAAGGCCGTTCACCACTGTTGTCTAGTGTCCTTGTTTCTTGTTTCTCAGGATTCATCACCGGCTGAGGTTGGCCTGAGTTTCAAAAAGACCACCTTTGAATAATTTCGGGCTTTGTGGTTATTGTCCCGAAATAACTATACGGACCCAACTTCAACAAATTCTAGTAGATTTCTTACATACTTTAAAACCACTAGTTAACACTTCACACGACTGTACAATACTCTCGTCTGTGTCGGTGAGTGTGCTATTTACGAAATCGGTGTAGTTTAGATATCAATAAAATTTTAAGTATTAGAGCTATTCAATTGAAACTTTGTAAGTTTATTAAGTCTAATGTTGATATTTTATCCCGAGAATATAAATTACGTGGTACATCGGAAATCAACTCTATGAGGGTTCAAAAAAACAAGTAAATACTACGAGAAAAGGTATGAAGTGCCCTTGCGCTCGCTGGGCTCATCTTGGCGATAACTAACTGAGGTTGAGGTAATTACCTGATGCCTTTCGCCATTATGTACATAGTGTATAAGGCTCGTTCTTGATTCGTGAGATGAGTCCTACGACATCATATTGTGATGACTTTGACTGTATTAAGCCCCGTCAAATAGATATCCATTTCTAATTGCTCTCCCTAAAGCCATTTATTAAACTATACGGAACCCAACTTCAACAAATTCTAGTAGAATTCAGGTTTATGTTCAAATTAATCATAATTTATGTTTCGCGTTTCAGCTTTTTATTATAAAAATCAATATACAGACAAAGATCTTATACAAAATGCTGATTGGAATTACCTCAAACCAATAAAGCACAAATAACGAAAGGCATGTTGCATTTTACGTTTCCATTGTGTATTGCATACAGTGATAATGGTATATAATAAATGTATTTAGACTTTGAAGTATTCAGGTTAACGTATTACCTGCCACTCTTGCCGAATGTGTGTTTTTGATGATCCTTATTTTTTTGTTCAATGGCCGCTGATTTATTTTATTATTGTTTTTGTTCATAGGCCGCTTGGGATTGGTTGATTCTTATACTGGTGATTTACACCGCGATATTCACGCCGTACGTAGCCGCCTTCCAACTCAATGAGCCAGACTTCGACAAGCGTTCGCGGAGCTTTGGTGAAGATCCTATCGTCGTCATCGATATGATAGGTAAGACACCAATTTTGTACATCCTGCACTTAATTATCTTTAGGTTTCATTCTCAGAAAAGGCATTCGATAATACGCGTGTTGAGCAGTAAACTCTCCATGAAGAGATCTGCCTTTTATTTTGGTACCTTTGCATTGACGTTTGCCAAGAATATTTTAAATACTGCACGTTTTTAACACGATCCCATAAGCGAACTAAACGCTATTTACCTAACTAGACAACTGCTGACAAGGCCAACCTGTTAAATAAAGTAATATCTGCATATTTATCTACATCACGCCATGCGCTTATCTAGCAGATTTTAGCGAAACCAAATACATTAAGGTTACACATGTACCGTGGAGAGATAAGCTGCGCTTGCTGATTAATTGTATCAAATACAAAATATTTTTTCCAGTGGATGTCACTTTCATAATCGACATCTTGATAAACTTCCGCACGACATACGTAAACGCGGCGGACGAGGTTGAGTCAGATCCAGCCAAGATCGCGATGCACTACCTCCGTGGCTGGTTCCTCATCGATCTGGTGGCTGCAATTCCCTTCGACCTACTGCTCTTCGGCACCGACACCGACGAAGTGAGCTGCCTTTACTCACACAACCTGCCATTAAATCTCATCCCACATTACACATCTTATAGTACTAGACATACTAATTACTGCCTAAGATATAGTTAAAAATGACCAGATGATCAATTGTCCGAAATGTACAAAAAATATGAATAATGTAAATGCAACATTTTCTTATTCCATACAAAAAATAGTGCAAGAATGTCTAGAGGCCATACAGTACAATAAGATTATGGTGATGAAGTACGTTACAATCCGCACGAATAGAAGGGTGGAATAGCTCGTAAGTGGAACGAAAAGAAGTAGGTCAGCTTAGGGTTGGACTATAACGATATATATAAAAAACAATGCCCCTTAACTATAAACATTTTGTATGGGAATTCATTACTCAATAATTTCGGACAAATGTTGTTCTGGAAACGTTCTAGATAATCACGTACACACTATAGTGGAATGTAATTATTGCAATTCACATATAAATAAGGTTGCCGCAATAATTTCACTTCAAAGCCCCGCGTTATACTTTCAATACCAATTAGCAGAGTATTTATTATTTTCTTTATTCCAAATTCAACCCGAAACTATTTTTAACTTCACTTCACTGTCTTTTGTTACTCACATAATTGTGATTTTCATTTATCAAATTTTAAATTAATTATTATTGATTACCTTTATAATTAATAATATTTTTTTTAAAATCGTGTACCTATTCCCTTTTTTCCCTTAATAATCCCGGTATGCAGAGCCCAAAGGTGGGTGCGTATTGAATCTTTTATACCATTTCTTGTTACAGCAGGGGCTGGAAAGTGATGAGGTATACCATCTTTGAGAACTATTTTTATGTTGCTGCCACTCGATTTTCTTACATTTTAGTTGACATATTTTATTGATTATTTTACACTAGCCATTTTCAATCCACTTAAGTGAATGCGTTAATGGAAGATAAAGACGCTTCCCATGAGCAAAATGTTATGATCATGTTCAGACGTCACGATTTATCATCAAGAAGCTCACTCGCTGTTCACGAGCTTGCCCGCCAGCGACCATGCAGTTGCAATTAGTCCGTGCAGTCACTAGTCGACCTCTGCGTAGAGATCATCTTGAAAACAAACCACTGGGATTTAGCTCAATAATACCTCCTAGATCAAATACAAATAGCTTATTGTTTAAACGCTGACTACGGCAGAAACGTTTGTCGCAAGCTGTCAAGGTGACCTTTAGAGGATATTCACCTTTTCAATTACGGTTAAGTATTATAGGTATGATTTAGCTAATGTCAAATTAACTACAACGCTTTCAAATAAATAGGTATATTACCTAAAAAAAGTATAACAATAGATCACTATTGCGAGAATGTTGGAACTGAATGCGTATATATATTTGAACAGGAATGTGACTTAAATACGAGTAGAAGAACGGTACCAGTTTATCGGTAGAATTAAATCAATGGCGGAACATTTCATTAGCTTATTGTAGCAAAGGTGCAAACCTCACGAGAGCACAAAGCTTGTTTAGCAAATACGCTCACACTTCCCAGACAGTAAGTTTTGTGTCGACTGAGCAGGCGCTAGCCTGTATTCACAACATGGTTTATCACAGAGTTATGTCTACCCCAAACAAGACGACTTGTTTACTTTGTGTACCTGAAGCACCCACCTTACATCAGCCAACTATTGAATCATATAAACGTATCAACTGAATTTACACCTACTAAGTTTATTCCATTGTATTATTGTTTACTGTATCTATCTGTACTTAGCACTTTTAGTTGAATTCATGAAAGTCATATAAGTTGCCATCTTAAACATTCATCATAATAATTTTATTTGAACGACTAATTATAAATTCTATCTTTTGTTGATTTTTATTTACAATTGAAATAAATTATTTAAACTCTTTATTTTCTGGTTTTACTCATTATCCAACCCGTATACCCCATCCAATTCGCAATTATAGAATTATTTATTGACTCAATTCCAAATTTTACAAAATAGCACAATTACTCATAATAAAGTGTTTATAAGCCTTCAATATTTAAAGGATTAAAAATACTAATACATGTTATTGATTTCAGGTATTTTTCTTACGTTATATAACCTGAAAAAAAATCCTAATGAAAAGATATATTAATCAAATTTTTCTTTGAACATTGGCGGCTAAGTAATGTACACTACTCGTAAATGAATTCGACATCATGTAGGCTGTTATATTTAATGAGCTCATTTATACTTACCATGTAAGTTTTTCTAATTCTAGTGCAATTGTAAGATCAGTTACGAATACAGTTATTTTATTTTGTACTTCAGGAATATGTCTTCTTAGTTGTTAAACAGTAGTTGTATCCTCCTTTGAAAACCCTATATCTAAGTCGTCAAATTAGTTTAAAAAATTAGTCATGGTTTTTAAATTATATAATTAGTGCATATACTTATTGCATCTATTCGGAATCTTATTTATAGCCAATTAAATTTATTATGTAGACGTTAATTTGACATACCTAATCGTGTCGTTAATTTTCTATTTAGTACTAAGCATTTTATAATTAAAAGGTTTCCCATTAATCAAATGAACTCCTCTAATGACACAACACATTTAATCAAATACAATTTATAAAAATCCCACACAATCATATACATGAATCTTTATCTCTAGGTCAGCATTTACATCATATCTTCAACGAACATTTAATATAAGAATTTACATCAGGTAATAACTTTATGATGAATAAATTAATTGGCTTTTGCACAGTGTGGTTACCAAATTTTTCACCATCTCTTGTATACGCCTATTAATATTCAAATTTTGCATACCTACATTGGGCTCAATATTCCACGAGTAAAACCTCCTACAATATTTTAATCACCATTTTCTTCGTTATTGAGAAAAAGCATAACTTTTACAAAAATACAATTACCAATATAAAAATTTGCATTCAATTATATGCACCGCATTTTGTACGAAGCCAGCTAATCTTATAGTTTTCAAATAATCGCTTGTAATACCTACTGCAAAGTATATTATCTGAGTTTGGTTGAGCTCTGAAGCATTACATAGGCAACTTTTGCTTAGTTAGCGTGGTTTTCGCTATGAAGCCTCGTTGATGCTATTTAGTATAAGCGATCGAATCATAAGCTTGATTTGCGCCTAAGTTACGTTGCTAGTGTTGGCGGCGGAGTCTGAGCGGTGCTTGTGGTGGTTGCAGACGACGACCCTCATCGGCCTTCTGAAGACGGCGCGTCTGCTGAGGCTAGTGCGAGTCGCGCGCAAAATTGACAGATACTCCGAATATGGCACTGCCGTCCTCCTTCTCCTTATGGCCACGTTTGTGCTCATTGCACACTGGCTGGCTTGCTTGTGGTGAGAAATCTTATTAGCTTTAACTCTCGTACTTTACAACGTGGAGCGAATATTTTATTAATATTGTCATGTTCAGGTACGCCATCGGCAGCTGGGAACGACCCCAACTACATGCTCCTATCGGCTGGCTTGATGCGCTAGCAAATGACGTCCAAGCTTCTTACGACAATTCCACTGGGCCTTCAATGAGGTATACTTAATTGGAAATCTTTTATTTTTATTGGTACATGTATTTAAACTAGTAATATGAATATCGATCTTTTTTAGGTCTCGGTACATAACTGCTTTATATTTTACGTGCACGTCCCCTAACGAGCGTTGGTTTTGGCAATGTGGCTCCTAATACCGATATGGAGAAAGGATTTACAATATTTGTTATGCTTGTTGGATGTAAGTATATATATTTTACAAAATTTGGTAAAAAAGACATTTTACATGGTAAACATTTCAATACTCGATTTTATTTACAGCTCTTATGTATGCTAGTATTTTTGGCAATGTATCGGCAATTATTCAGCGACTATATTCAGGAACAGCTAGGTATCATACACAAATATTAAGAGTACGGGAATTTATTCGATTTCATCAGGTAAACTAATATCCATAACCTAAATACATAATTTGTCCAATAAGCTATGGTTAATTATAATGTATAAATTGGTACTTCCACAGATAGCTAACCCACTAAGGCAAAGACTAGAGGAATATTTTCAACACGCATGGAGCTATACGAACGGAATAGATACATCTAGTGTACTAAAAGGATTCCCTGAATGTTTACAAGCGGATATCTGTCTTCATCTCAACCGCAATTTACTTGCGAACTGTTCAGCTTTCGAGGGAGCAAGTCCAGGATGTTTGAGGTAAGTTTTGTATGTGTACTTATATTATAAGGTTGAAGAGTTTGTTTGTTTGTTTTAACGCGCTGCTATATATACGAAACTACTGGTACTATTTGACATCTTGTGGCTGCCATATTGTGATAGTGGTAATAACCGTAGTACTACATTTTAAGAGTCCAAATAGTTCTTATTTTGAGTACCAGAACACCAACCATTATCTAACCCTAAATCGTTATCTTTGAACACGTATCGTATACATAGACTGCCGTTTACTTTATTGAGTTAAAGTCTTAAGAACCTACTCTGTATAAGTGTATGTGTGTTTGTTTTTAGGGCTCTTTCTCTAAGATTTAAGACGACACACGCACCACCCGGTGAAACTTTAGTTCATCGGGGTGATGTTCTCACTTCCCTGTACTTCATTTCAAGAGGTTCAATTGAAATTCTAAAAGATGACATTGTTATGGCAATCCTTGGTAAGTTATGTGTGGTTCATTCGATATTCTAAGTGAAGATTATGCAGGCATATATATCGCTTATACATCCTAAATCGCTTAAATATATAAATCGCGTATTCAACCTCAAGTGGCTACAATAAACAATATTTAGGCTGAGAACCTGTAGCTGTAAATGCCATCAGCGGCTGACAGCTAAAAGTCCGTTCTATCAAACAGTCGAATTTTCATGGCGTAGGTAAGGACGATATATTCGGCGAGAATCCGTGCGTGTATGCTACTGTGGGACGCAGCAACTGCCGCGTGCGCGCACTCACCTACTGCGACCTGCATCGCGTGCACCGAGACGACTTGCTCGATGTTCTCGACTTCTATCCCGAGTTTCGAGCTTCGTTCGTCAACAATCTAGAGATCACATACAATATGCGTGACGTAAGTATTTCAGAACTATCGGTTATAAAAGAACATACATTTGTGAATAGGAACCCCATACAAAACCAACTTTTGTTTTTGTTCTGTCTGGTAA
Source organism: Leucinodes orbonalis (assembly GCA_019425675.1). Taxonomy (NCBI): domain Eukaryota; kingdom Metazoa; phylum Arthropoda; class Insecta; order Lepidoptera; family Crambidae; genus Leucinodes; species Leucinodes orbonalis. Next base: position 46,183 of record PQWD01014482.1, read on the forward strand.
ATATTGTATCTTGTTGACCAAACTATCTATAGTCACATGGCATTTGCACATTAACCTATTTGTCATCAATTTCATGCTTCCTTTAGTGCCTGTTTTTATTATTGAGAAGATGTGTCACTTATGTGAATATTGGGGTTAAATCTGAATTGGGGAAATTATGAAGCATTATCATAATAATTTTTGATCTTTTTATATTTGATCTTTTCTTAAAGTACGATTATGTAAATTTTTCCGATATTCCATTTTTTGATATTATTCGGAAATAATTTTCTACTCAGGACGATCTAGGAGGTATAGAACCTCGGCGGCGCATGCGCTACGAGAACCCGAGCGACGCGCGGCTGTTACGCGAAGCCTATGCGCGCACCACGCGCCGCCCACACACTGAGACTTTCGCTGAAAAAGTGGTACGTAGCTATTTTTTTTATGTTAAACTGTACAGGACGGTCGAGATGCTCACCTGATGGTGAATGATACGCCTGACCATGACAGAGCGGCATTATAGGAGACCAACAACTGATAGACAATTATTATTATCCGTCAATGCCGCACTGCGCCCGTCATCAGAGAAAACATACGTTAGGTTTCTTATACGCGATAATTTAACTAGCTACAGTGCCCTCATCCCGAAACACAAAATGCCATGATTGTATATTGACAGAATTTACCAATGACCATTGGAGCACACGAGTTCTATGGTAGAGATCGTCTCTTGACATGCGTAGCCTAGGAGGCCCTCCGGTCCGATGGACTGTCGACTTACGAAAGGTCACTGTCGCATTCTCGGCAAACTCTGCGATCTGTTTCGCAATAACTATATTTCGGGTTGCTTTGACGAAGAATAATTGTATGGATCCATTCCTGCTCCTTTTCACCACTGTAAGAGCACATAAAGACAAAATAAAAAGTTCATTCATCCCACATAGAAAAATAAAAGTCCTGTACAATACGTTTCTTACAAGACATACTAGGGAATGAGTTTCCATCGAAAATATTTTCTTAACGATACGACCTAGCGTCGTTCAAGAAAAGAGCGTTATATGCTATAAAATTAACTATAAGGGAAATTTGATTTTAAATTGTATTTTAAAACTAAATATACGAAATATCAAACACCCGCAAACTGCAGTGTATGTTTGAACAACTAAGCTAGGTATCAAAATTATTTTGTTTTACCAGGATTCTCAGTGCAGTGATGATGATACCGAGTCTCCGGCTAGTAAAGGAATATTAGAATTTTCAACGGACAAGGCTGGACAGGACGTCACTCCTCTAAATTTCAATTTTAGTAAACAAAGATCAACTACCCTCAATTCTATTACCGGTAAGATCTGTAATTATTCACCGTGGAATGTATATGAAGTACCTTCTAATCTATCTATGAATTTCTAATCTTTGAACGTGATATAACAAAAACGACAAATGCTCATGTATTTATTTAGTGAAAACATTTGCATGCGGTCATGAAAAAGAGCTGTCGTGTTTGTTACATACTTTATAGAGTAGATATCTACACATAGATATGGATGAAACTATGTGCAAACCCTCTTTTATTAATATTTTTATATGGAATTCCTTTACTCAATAACTTTCTTCTATACATTCCAATATTATTCTAAAACAGTTTTAATAAAAATAAAAAATAAAATTAGGGTACACACATTCAACAAAAGAACATTTTTTTTTTTATCCTAATGTAATGAATGAATAAAAAAATTGACACTTATGTCAAATGTGTCTAAACGCTTACATTCGGCGGTAATTTCCAAATTTATTTCCTTGTAAATTACGTGCGAGGATACACTGAAAATAATTTAATTTAATTTGAGGCAGCATGAGATAAGCTTATTGTTTTCGTATTATTTATTTACTCCTTTTTATTGGATGAGGGTGAGGGTGACGGGGATTGGTGGATTAACGTTTTACTAGAAGTATCATACAACATTTTTTGAATAAATCTCCGCCCCTGATCTCCCGCCCCCGCCGCCCGCTCTGAGCGCGGCCCTTGTGTGCAGGCATGCTAGCGCAACTTAAACGGAGCTTCCCAGACCTCTACCATCATAAAACACACCAGCCGCTGCACAACAAATACTGTAAGTATGCATATAACTTATAGTGCATGTTTCGATACTATAATAACCATGACACGAGTTTAAGTAAAGTACCAAAATGAATCACTTTAATAGGAATCATGAAAAAATAATCACGAATTGTAAATATCAATTGGGTCCTGTTTCTGTGGGTGTTCAGTAGCTTTATCGGATAATGGGTTTCAGCACAATCGACTCCCCAAACGTACCGCGGAAGGGCGGCAGTGCGGCGGCAGTCTTCAGTGGGGCCTTTAAACGACACGTCGCCCTTGACGGGAGCGGCGGCGGGTGAGCCGGCGATAAGCACTCCGGCTCACAGCGCCACGCTGCCCGTATCTAGCCTTAGCACGAACCCCAGCTCGTACTATACAAATGCTTCGCCGAGCCCGCCGGTGCCCGTGCACGTGTCGTGCGACGACATCCTTGCGCCGGCGTCGGTGACAGCGCGCCCGCCTTCCTCCCGCTCTGCACCGCACTCCGCTGTTAACCTCCATCAGACTGGTCGCCCGGCCGCGCTCGCCTTCGCATCGGAGAGAACACAAAACGCTGCCCAGGTACATTGCTAAGGCATTTACATCCCGCTAATAAAATTAACGCTTACTTTACCGCGATACTGTAAACATTCAGAGTAAGTCTATACATACCGCTGATGTACTATATTCATCTCATTAAGGCATAATCATCATGTTTAGGTTATGAAAACATACAAGATTAATTTAGAAAATCACATCTAATTTTTGTTTTGATTAATTGACTTAGGTGGTAGACTCGATAATGAATCATCTAGATAGGTACCACTGCAGTGACAGATATCGTCCCGTGAAATAGTGTTATGCACTTTTGTGTTTCGGGATTAGGGCACAGAAGCTAGTGAAATTTCCGGGTATATGAGACCATTAGGTATATTATTCTCGGAGATATTAATCTCGGGTGATGGACGCAGGGCGGTATTGACGGAGAATAATAACTTTACACAGTGATAAAAAAATTAAGGACTGATACATATGCGTGGGGTATATTTTTAATTGGGATAGGCTAATATTCACCAAGGCCGTATTTGTTATAAAATTAGTAATTAAACAGGAAACGAACTTCTTTAGAAAATGATCATAGCTACTGCGGAAGGCTATAAAAGAAATATATCTATAGTGATCCTACTCATGAGATAAGTTGCAGAAAAGTTTTATAGACAGGGAGCCATCGGCATTTTGGCACGCTCAAGTGGAGTAACTGAAAAGACTAAATATTTATCGGCTGTTAGCGAAAGTTCCACTAGAATAACATAAAAAGCAATCATTATTACTTTCGAGAAAAAATATATTTAAGTTTGTTAAGCGGCCCTAGTAAAGTTTTAATCGTCAATATCCTGATTCTAGGAGTCAATGTCGCCACAATACCAGAACGTTGGGGCAGGGGCATCAGCGGCTTCGGTGGCAACGGTTCTGACGCGGCTCGATGAGCTGAGCCGGCGGGTAGCTGCCCTTGAGACCGGTCTGACGAGCGACGTGCGCCGCATCCTGCAGCTCTTACAGGCGCGGGAGCCTCACCACGCGCATACACCAGCCCAACCGTTGCCTAAGGCATCACTCTCCGTTCCACACTCTAATGATGTACGTATCATTCAGGCAGTTAGGTAGATTAAGAATTATTTATTTATAGCAGACACACTTTATAACATAAAATTAACCAAATGAAGATATATGATTGACAAAAATAAAAGTTGGTTTAAGATATTATAAAGATAGACTAAAAAACAAAAAGTTTGTACAATTTTTTGTTTTTTCTAAAGCCAATTCTCTCACTCTCTCTCTCTCTCTCTGTCTCTTCAACCTATCGCAGTCCACTGCTGGACATAGGTCTCCTCCATTTTGCGCCAGATATCCCGATCCTCCGCTTTCAGCTTACACCAGCGACCTTTACCTTCAATTCCTCTGCTGTGATCTAATTCCTCCGAGTGTGTGAACTACGATGTGCTACGCCGTAGCAACTGCAAGGAACAGGGTACACTTATTGGAATTTAACAAATATCTGTAATCTAAATTCAAAATTTGTCCACTCTATGGTTTTAACGTATTGAATGCGATAAAGGTATCATAAACAGTTTTCGTAAAAAATAATTACCAAATAAAGCCACCTTTTCCAATAAAGAATAGAATGCATTTATCGATATCTTATCTGATTCACATAACAACGACGGTTACTAGGTTGGCATTCGCTTATTTAACTATAAGTACTTATTTCAATGACCCAAGTGATCTATATGACGTTGTGTGCTTCTAGAACCAATGGGAATGGAGTTGGAACGGCGAACGCGAGCGAGGAGCCCGCAACGCTCGCGAGCGTCCCGAGCGCACTCCCGGCGTTCAGCGATCGGCGTCCGAGCCGCATGCCCCTCTGCCACCTGCGCTGCCGCCGCCCCCGCACTCGCACTCTTTCTACAGGTAACGTGACGTCCGACTGACGCAAGGGCGTCCTGAATTCATTTCCCGGCGGTCAGCACTCGGCGTCTGAGCCTCACGCACCGCTCCCATCAATGTTGCCTGCTCCTCTGCAAAAATCCTCATTTTTGGTAACGTCCCTACGCTATCCACATGACGTGCTAACATAGTGAGCGTACTCCTGGCGTTAAAACACATCTTAGGCATCGAATTGGATACCGTTGTTTAACGAACGGCGTAGGTCTTAATCCTTATTTTGGTGAGAGATATCTAGTTTTTATTCATGACGACTCTTATGGTGATGATTTTTAATTTTGGATAACAGGTAGTGTGAGGCAGGCGAGACGAGCGCTCCCCGCTCCCGGCCGTCGACGTCTTCGCGCTCGCTCGCCGAATCCGCGTCGTGCGGCTCACTCGCGGGCGTGGGGGGTGCAGGGGAAGCAGGTGGGGGAGCAGCGGGTGCGAGGGGCCCCTCGGGGGTTTTAAGGGACCCCGGAGGCCCACGAGACGCGGAAGGCTCGAGACCACGCGCGCGTCGCCCGCGCTTCCACTTCTGCACGCGCATCACACGCGCCCGCCTCGACGACCCTCGAAGCTTCCTTTAATGCGGCCCTACCCGACACATGGACCAATTTTGTACTTCCGTTTAACGTCTAAATTAACACGTCCTCGCGATATTGAGACCGGGCCATCGCCCGTGTTATTATGTCCGTTTATATTATATTTCCACGGGATCGCTTAAATAAATACTAGAAATACGAGGACCCGGTGCCGGGAGAGCTGCGCGGTCTCGCTGCGTTGGTGTCGGCACAACAGTGAGGTGCATTAGTGGTTCGAGCGCAAAAAGTGATGGATAATATTGGGTGCTTTAATTTTATGTAATGTATGGGCTTTAAGATAAGCCGTTTTATTAAAAAATACTGGTGGATAACTAAAATACCTACGAAAATCGAACAATAGCACTATCTGACAGTACCTATGTATTCTTCTATATTCATGTTATTGTTTTTAATTTTTGAAATCAAATCCAAGGATTACGCAGTATGGTATTTAATTTTAGATATCACCTGTTTCAGGTATATAAGACTGAGAGATTACGTAACTACCGTGAACTGTATTTCCAGAAGAGAGTAACGAAAAACGCTTTCTACCCGTCCTTGCTCCTTGCCTTTACATAGTAGCTAGGTAATACTTTGGTCGAGATGATGCTCCTTGTGGAAGTGCGTTTATGAGGTTAACTTGCACATATACGTGTATACCACAGCATTTTCTATAAAATGCATAGCTATTAAATGAATAGAACTCTTGCAATTATGATGCCATGTCTTCGTTAGACAAGGCGTTTAATATATTGCAAAATGAATTAAAATTAAGTTTTAAAAGGATTATCGTTGAACTCTGACGTATTATACTTCCTTGCATTAATTCATTTAAATCTTACTATAAACATGGCTCAAACCGAATTTGTGTTGTAAAGTGTATCCTACTCGTAGTATTCCTAGTTACGGATTAAGAAATTACGCCAATGTAATATCATTATAAGCAATAATATGTCAAACTACCAATATTTAAGGAAGTACTTATAACAACACGATTAATATATAAGAAACTATGAGATTTTTCATTGTCAACTGTAAATTATATTCAGATAGTGCTAAATAGGTACCGTTACATGTCTTTATTAATTTAGGTATCTAAACGCTTGTGCTGTAGGATTGAGTAAAAAAAAATCCTTACTTTGGTAAATTTTTCATACTCCACCATATGGGAATTCAAATGACATTGACGAAATCTTAAACACACTGTTTTAATAATTATTATCTTTTGATAACATACTTATGAATCCGATGGTCTGATCCAGCAATAAAAGGAATAATTTTACGGTACCACCAAAATACATATACCTATAAAGATTGTACTGTTTTCTGATATCTTTTCTGTAGGACTTCTACCATTCTTCCAAAATCCAAATTTTTGGTTTTCCGAAACCTAAAAATTTGCAAAATAAACAAAAACACAATCGAAACAAAATCTTTGACCATTGTTATTATTTTCAATGGCAGCGTGCCTTCCTTAATTCCACTACGTATTTATTACTTACTTTTAATTTTTTACTTAATCCATGACTAAGAAAAGTACTGATTCTTAGTCATGGATTAAGTAAAAATCATCATAAATTTGATTAAAGCCGCTATTTTGATAAAACAATCGAATTTCGCACACGTTTACATACAACGATTGTCGTTGTTGTATCTGTTATGCATTATACTACATTAATTTAGAAACTAAAGGTATCACACTTTTATTATTTATACAAACAGTACGTTTATTTAATTTGTTTTAAGCGCAACAGAGTTGTAAATATAATAGATAGTTAATAGATTTGTAAATTGGTCAATTCCCAGATAAAATATTGTTCTTGATCTAAATAGAAATAAAATATATTTGCTTTGCTTTAAATTTTCTTGCCGAGCACTCTAGATCTATTGACATTAAATATTTGCTTTAGTAGTTAATAGGAATTCGATCTTCTTAAGTATTTAAGAACTAGGTACTTTATTATTAACTATCGAAGCTTAATAACTACTGGAATTTGTTTTAATTGTCTTCATTAAATATTCAAAGAAATGTTTTCAGGAATGTGTTACCAAAACTTTAGATCATCAAAAAATTATAGGATATGATAAATTTCAAAACAGTAATAGTTCTGTGTAACAAATTAAATTTATTTTCATTGTTATGGCATGGCGTAGAACAGTCCTTTTAAGTGATAGGCATTTGAGCCAAGTAATATTATGGTAGTAACATAACTATGACCGTGTATATACATGCCTCTTTTACTTTATATACATAAACAACCTAGTGCAAGTGACTAGCGCTCTACATCAGACCCTAGACTGAAAAAAAAATGCATTAGATGATAAATAAAAAAAACTTCATATGACTACAGTATTAAAGTACTTGAATACTATGTGATAATTTAAAGTAAACACTTTTTTCTTATAAGCCAATACCTATGTGTATTGAACAGAGTTCCGCCGCAAAATATTATATAAAAGCTTATGAATTAGACATCAACACTGTTCTTTTGATTTTGTTTTGAGTGCTATAATAACCATTCGATTTTATGATCGCTACATAACAAACAGGATTCAGGATTGGTTAATAGCGCTTAAGCACAGGGTGTATCTCTTTTAATTTAATGTATAAGCTAGCTTCTAAGTACACTGTCATCAATAATTATGATAAGTAAGCTCGAGTATAAACTTTTTTTGTCATGCGTAATATCCTAACGCATAGAATATTAACTAAATTGTACACTAGTTGAACTACCATCCCGGAAAAATCTCTATTTCAAAGTGTTTGTTTTACATACCTACATGCAAATATTTTGAGTTCATACTAAATGTAGCTATACGCTAGAGAAATGTACCAATTAATAGTTTTTAATAGGGTTCCATTCAAATGTATGGATTTAAACCACAGACATCCGAATATACAATTAGACTGGACAAGCCGCCAAGTTATTAGGAGGATTAGCAAGTTGAAGTGGCAGTGGGCAGGGCACATAGTGCGTAGAACCGATGGCCGATGGGGCGGAAAGGTTCTCGAGTGGCGTCCACGTAACGGAAAGCGAAGCGTAGGCCGACCCCTAACCAGACGGATGATCTGGTTAAGGTGGCGGGTAGCAGATGGATGTCAACTGCAAGGGATCGGTCCGCGTGGAAATCATTAGGGGAGGCCTTCGTTCAGCTGTGGACATAATTAGGCTGTAATGATGATGATGATGAAGCCGCCAAGTTTATAGGCAGTCCCAGTGTCGCAATTTCTTTTCGGTTCTTACCTGTGAAAACTTATTATATTTCTTGGTAAATTTACTGATTCATTGCGATGATGGCATGTTACGATTGCACAGGATGGCATTTTGGAAAAAACGGTAATTTCTTCTAAAATTCGTGCGTCCTGACTCGTCTCACAGAGCGTAAACTGGCAGCCAGTGTATGCTCGTTGAGCTTACATTTGTCGCACTTAAAAACGCGGCTTGCCCCATCTCCTGTATTGGGAAATCTGTGATTTAAACAATAAAAGTTGTTGAAATTAGTGAACCCAAACATACCTACGTGAGTAAGCCACCAAATTAATTACAATAGTCAAATAAATTTCCGCACCATTGTTCAACTTTTTATGTTTCATACTACAGCTCCTCCATAATTAATCTATACCAAATTTGTACAGATAACGGTCCCTATAAAAGGTACTAAGGTACTTAGGTATATATAGTTAGATAAAGGCAAAAGTCAATAAAGATAAACGAAACAATATTGAGTCATTTCACGATGCTCACCCTGTCGAATCAAAGATATTTTTTAAGGTAGTTAAATTAGTTCGTTGTTAACACACTAGTGAAATCACTAGTGTGTTAACAACAGAACAAATTACAATTATTGTAACAAGCCAGCACAATTATGACGTGGTAAAGTTATGGAAAATTATTTTGTACTACAATACCTGACCATTTATTTATTTATTTTAATAACATACTCCAACAACATAAAAAACATTAAAGTACACAATTTCCTTACAACTTAGATTAGTATGAATGTCAATAACAGGTGTATACAGCCTTCACCAATGACAACAGTTAAATAATTAAACTATATAAAAACATAACAAAAGAAAAATGCAAGGTACTTAGCACAAGATAGTATAAGGCAAGATCATGTCTCTCTGAGATGCTTCAGCAGTTTATGTCTGAACACGTGCAGACTATCGTGGAAGATATCAATATTTGATTAAGAAGCTATTTCGTTTTATTAAGAACATATACCCATTATTCTGAGACAAAAATATTGTGGGGTTGCTGACTGGGCTACATGGGCTTGTATATTAGCGCACCATGATGCGACAGAAGCTAGGCTCCACATATTTTAACAGTGTCTAATTTTTTTTTGTATAGTTTTTGCTTACAAAAGAAATAAGTAACTAGCACAGACAACTCTTTTCGGGTCGTTGCAGGAATGTATAATATTTTTTTATGGTTAACCGTATACTTTAACTTCAAAATAAACAGGTTAAAACTCCTCGGTGCACAATACATCGTCCAAGCCATATGGGTTACATCTCTGGTAATATGGAATGATTAACCTGTTTCTTATTGATCCTACAACTATCGGTAGAGACTAGTAGTATCTGTGCTGGCAGCTAGTTTCTTTATATAGGCACCCTAATTTTCATTGACGTACCTATGTCATAATATTTTGCCTACCTGTAAGTAGCCAAACCAAATTATTCTTACTTTGACTGTAAGTAAGCTCGTGTTATCTAATGTTTATTGTTGCAAGTTAATGTTATGTACTACCTACCTATATATTATAATGTAAAATAGTTTGTGTAATAATAATAATACACGATACAGCAATGTTTTTACTACTATATATGTGCTTTAATGCGCAAATTGGTAATGAGTAGCATGTGAATTGCAATCTAGCCTATACCAACTTTCTTAAGTAATATAAGTAATAATAAGTAGGTACTTAAGGGGTACTTAAAGCATTACAAGTAAGTCGCCACCTTGCGAAAAGATGTTAGCTTAATTATTTGTAAATTGTTGCCTTAAAATAATTTAATCACTGAAAACTGGTTGTTTCACCATTTAATAATCTCACAATTATGGTTAAATTAGTATATTGTAACGATAAGTTAAGTCTTTTATATTTCAACAAAATGCGCAACTCGGACGTGTACGCCGTGTTATGTAATTTTGTCTGTGATCAAAATTTTATATTGTTAAGCTGAAAAATAAAGCGCATGTAATATTCTTTCAATCATATAATGGGTAATTTTATAATGCACTCTGTAAATCCATAAAACAAAAATCGATTCTTATAGAAATGGCATCACGTTTATTAGACCTATTGTCATTTAAATGTTTGGCTCCTATCGTGCCTATGTGACCTTTATGCCTGTATGACTTTTATTACATTTAAAGATAAATGCAATGAAAACATACTGGACACTTATTATTTATAAAAACAAGAGAAACATGATTAACTGAATTGCAATAAAAGTTACAGAGGATAAATTGTATTAAAAATAAATTTTTAGTCATTTACAATTAAAAATGAAATATGGTTAAATGAAAAATTAGATGATCGATCGTATTTCACAAACAAAAACTATTATTATTGGTACTTATGTAAGTATGTACAATTAATTTACTACCTATGTATATGGTTACAGTTTATTTACCATTTCATAATTATATTTTAACAATCAATTGACAACCCATTCAGTGTTGCGGTTGAGACGTCAGCTTCGTACCCGTTTAACATGGAACTAGATAAAAACTCATCACAGTTTCTTAATGTTTCGATTATTAACTTTTATTATTACAATAACTTTTGAGCCCATTCGAATAATATTTCTGGCACTCTACGGTAAAATAACACCGGTCTCTTTTTGCGTCGTTTTTTCCATAAATATGAGGATGGTTCTTCATCCAAATGAAAAGGTGCTTTCTTAACTTTCTACATATATTTACAGAGTGTATTATATAAAATAAATATTTGATTAAATAACGTTATGAAAAATGCTTTTTTATTACTCTGATTTAACGTCGTGACAACAGGCTGTTTTTGAGGTATGTAACTAACATAATACCTCTCGATCTCGTGCATGTTGCGTGTTTGACTATTGAAAATGATAAAGCATTTTTACGAAATAGATTACAAGGGATGCCGCAATAAATTGAATCTTAGGTATTATGTTAAGTCGATATTCGCAAGTATGGGCAGGTGTATGGATTGACAAATACCCCTTCGTGTTAATGGTTAGGTTTTATTATTGTTTTGTGAAAAATACATAAACATTGTTGATAAAGTTAAAATCAAGCTGATGCTTAATGCTATACGAATTCAGTTAAAACTCGTTTTTGTTAGTATAACCATACTATAACTAATGGAAAATAGACGACGTTTAACTCATGCTAATAAAACCAGTGGCAGAGCTTTGCTCTCGGCGCTATACAGTATCCAAATACAACATGATCCAGTTTATACCCGGATTTAAAACCTTGCCAGGTATTACAGGTATTAAAAGTTTCTACGTATGACATTTCATTTTAAATATACCTACCTCCTTACATTTTAATTTGTTACTCCAGAAGTACCTATATAAAGCAATGTTTATTTTTATTATACATTATAAGTCAAACAACGATTGCGAACATTTATAATTGAGGATCTGACTGGATTGTTTCTATCATGTCATTTATGTTAATAACACCACAAACGTAGCGATGCTTTATACTTTTTATACAATAACATTAACTACTTATAATTAATGTTTGTTAATTATATTGTTATATGGGGGACATGCTGTACATGCTAAATGTTTACATATACTTAGAACATTATTTAAACAAAGCACATTAGTCACATAGTTAATCGAAAATTGCATTCATTGAACAATGCAGTCTTGGGAAGCGAGTTCAGTGAAATAAAATATCACGCACATGCGACAACTTGTTTTATTTATAGATTAATATCCCCTGACTTAACAAAAATCCACATAAACAAGATATTTTATGATAAACAGTAGATAGGACAACCACTAACCCTCTTTTTTGAATTTAGCTATATTGAAGAGATATAGAATTCGTCAAGTCTAATGGCGAGACGGTTCGTTAGAACTCTTGAAAACAACTTATCCCACCAAAAACATCCTGTAAAAACTAGCCAAGTCTCGATGGAGCTGCTTCTGCTTGATTATCTCTAAAAAGTAATTAAATCAAGACAAAGACGTGCCAAGTCTAAGGTTCCTTTCTGCGATTACTTTATTATTATGGTTGATGTTGTGTGACTTGGCCGTTGAACATTCTTTATACATAAGTGGCTTTATCAAGCCTACAATCGACGGGTTATTGAATCACCGTTTTGCAAGGGGCAAATTTGTATCGTTAATTGGTAGCAGTTCTGACGACAGAATAGTGCAATGGGGTCATGGATTGTAAATACAATCAACAAAAAAACAAATACCTACATACAACAATTTATTAGATCAATTTACATACGATAGGTACATAATAAACAATAGAGACAAAAAGGAGTACAAGTCAAGGACGAATAAGTGAGTTTTAACACGGGACTTGAAGCTAGGCAAGGATTGAAATTCACGAATAGACAAAGTAAGGGAATTCCAAAGGCGGATTGACAGGATGACAAAGGATTTTGAAAAATAATTACAGGAATGAGGAGGAATACTTAGGTGAAGGTTACGACAAGATCGAGTCAAGATCGAGACAAGAAATTTTGCTCGTTGTAAAATTAGATTTGTTCCTCGCCTGATATACCCACAATACAGTGCGGCTGCATTTCATGGTAGTTTCCGCTATGCTGCTACGAAATTCTGGAATAATTTACCACCTCCAATGACAACTCTAAAATCTACAACATCTTTTAAATTAAGTCTAAAGAAATACTTACTGGATGAACAAATATCATCGTAGCCGTACTAACGAAACTCTATCATTATTATTATTTGCCATAATTTACTTAATCCCATCAACGCCATAATTTACTGAATCATTACCGAATGAATATAAGAAAATTAAAAAGAAGGTGGTGGATGATACAATTGCATCCCACAAGCATGGTTTTGTTTCCGGAACCTCAATAAACGCAATTTCTTTCTCGTCACCCTACTCCGTAGACTTAGGACGTATTATTGTTAACGACGTTGAAAACTAATCGCGCTTATGTGGTGGCTACACCTAAAGTTAACGCCCATCAACGGGATAATTAATAGCATTACCTGTTAGTGTGGCCCACCATTACAACACATCGAGTGTCTGCAGATCAATAACCATACACGGCCACTGTTTCCACCTTAGCCCTTTTGTAGCTAGATCTAGCTCTTTTTAGTATAGGTGAACTCCTTTTTTAACGATTTAGCCCGAAGTTAGCTCCTTTTTTCACTGTCTTGAAAATATTACCAAATTATGAAGTTTTCGAAATGCTAAAAGTAGGGGAAAGTCGGATAATACCGCGCGTCTGATAATTCCGCGCATCAACGTATTACGAAATCTAAACGCTAGTGGCGCTATCCAGCGGTTAAAAATCGTAGCCCGATACGCCTACTCCTCCGCGAGCGCACCGCCAGTTTGCTTCGAGCAGCGACGGAGTGACACGGCTCTATGCAAGTTTTCACGTACTTTCCTTATAATTTCGCGGCTATTTTAGACAAAAGGTAAGCTATTCTGTATTTTATTTTACAACACATTTTTTCCAATATTCTACTGCTTATATATTGTAGAATGAATACCTAAATGGATTTAAATACGTAGTTGACTTAACAATATTTTTTTGAGGTTATAAAATAAAATGAACGAGTATGATAATTCCGCGCTCAGGGCGCGGTATTACCAAACGGCGCACGGTATTATCAACAGGCATGGAATTAAAAGCTATGAAAATAATAGTTTTTTTTTTTGTTTAGATGGATAAATCTGTCCAGAAAAAAAGGAAATGGGATCCCGAAAAAATGAGAACTGCTTTAGAGGCTATACGGAACGGTAGCAAAATAAAAACAGCTGCTAAAATCTTTGGTGTTCCTGAATCGACGATTAGAGATCGACTAAGGTTGAAAGAAGATTATAACCCACCTATGGGCAGAAAAGCAACCTTTACGAAGGAAGAAGAGGAAGAAATGGTCGCATTTATCACATTGATGGCAAAAAAATTTTATGGCATTACTCAACAGTTGCGTAAACTAGCTTACGACTTTGCTGTTGCAAAAAATATTAAAAATAATTTTTCATCTGAAAAAGGAATGGCCGGAAAATGTTGGGTTTATTCCTTTTTGAAAAGAAATCCTGGAATTTCTTTGAGGCTCCCGGAACCAACGAGCCTAAATAGAGTTTTGGGATTTAATAAATCTGAAATAAACATTTTTTTTTCTAATCTCGAGTTGCTCATGGCAAACCATAATTTTCCAGCAAATCGTATATTTAATGTAGATGAAACTGGGATCAGTAACGTTCAAAAGCCTGGCAAAATTTATGCCCCAAAAGGCCTCAAACAAGTTGGAAAGGCTACCAGTGGAGAACGTGGCCAGACCGTAACAGTGGTTTGCGCACTCAGTGCAACTGGAATATATGTGCCCCCACTGTTCATTTTCCCGCGGCTCAGAATGAAGTCTTCTCTCAGTATTGGTGGCCCACCAGGTGCGCTTTATGAATGTTCTAAATCCGGATGGATAAACGAAGAGCTCTTCGTAAAGTGGTTGCAACATTTTGCTACAAGCATTGGTGCCCATGCTCAAAACCCAGCGCTTCTCATTCTCGATAATCATAGCAGTCACCAGTCGCTTAGCGCGTTTGAATTTTGTCGCGAAAATGGTATTCACATCCTTTCTCTGCCTCCTCACACATCCCATAAAATGCAACCTCTCGATGTAACATTTTATGGGCCCCTAAAAACAGCATATTCGCGTGAGTGTGACTTATTCATGAAAATGAATTATTATGAAAAAATCCCAAGAGCAGATGGCTTCAATTTTTAACAAAGCATATACTCGAATGGCTTCAATGGAAAAGGCTGTCAAAGGATTTCAAGTGACTGGGATATACCCATTAAATCCACATATTTTCGATGATGATGACATTCTAACTTCTGATCCTATAGTAGAAGTAACTTCTTTAGCACAATTTCATCAACCTGAAGCTATTAATTATCCACGCATAGATCCAATTGCTGAACAAGATGAATCTACTCGTAGCTTAACACCCTCACCATCAATTTTAAGCCAGCCCAAAGATTTTACACGTCACGCTCCTAAACAACAAAGCAACGAAAACCAGGATATTGAATTAATTTCTGAAGAATCGCCCTCAAACAAAGACAAAATTGATCAAATAAGAAACGATGATTTTCTACCGAGCACTTCACGACGTATTTTAGAAGATTTGAGCCCTATTCCACAAAAAATTATAAAACAACAGAGACGTTTTAAGAAACAGCACTCTATTATTTGACATCAACACCATTTAAGCAGCAACTAGAAGAAAAGGAACGAAGGCGAAAAATAAAGCAAATGAAGACAGTAAAAGATAAGAATATTACAGAGAAAAATCTTCTTAAATTAAAGTCTATTAAAAGAAAAGTTTTAAGCAGCAGCGGCGATAGCAAGGTTGAAGAATACCTGAAACATAAAGAGACAGGACCCATAAAAGAAAAAAAGAGACCTAAAGTGAAAAAACCAAGGAAATCTATCAGTAGCAGTGAAAATAGTGAGGATGATATTCCCCTCGCACAGCTGTGTGATGATGATGAAGACGATGACTTATTGGAAAACGTGACATTTGCGCCGTATGTCAAGAATTTGGTGTGATAAGAAGTTTGGTATCGTTGTTGCAGGTGCTCGAATTGGGTACATAAGGAATGTAGCGGAAAAGACTCTCCCAAAAATTTCTTATGTGATTTTTGCGTTGAATAATGCATCATTAGTTTTTTAATAGTTACCACTGATACAAAGTTGATTTTGTTGAGACTGACTAGTTGTACCTATTGACATTTCAAAGACTTATTAGTTTTAATACCTAGTAAAGTCATTATTGAAAAAATTAATGTAGAAGCCAGTGTGTAAGTTTTGTTGACTTGAAGAGTCTTAATTTATTTTATTAGCTACTTCTATATGTTTGTTACAGTTCATTTGTTTTGTTTTAAAATAATACGTTTATTAAAATAAAAACAGATCGTAAACATTTTTTTTTATTTATCCCATGATCACTCACAGAAATTTATTATATAATAATAGGCACGGTTTTGTCAAAAGTCGGCACGATGTTATCCGACCAGTCTTGAAATACCGCGCTTTTCCGTTTTTTATAAATATCACAATTACCACTTTCAGTTCATTATTTAATGTGTTTTGCCATGCTGCATGTGTAGTTGAATAACTTCTCTTCTGTTTAAACGCATTTTTAAATGTGTATATCAAAACCTTTTCGAATTGTAGGTCTACGTTCTTAGAGGCACGATATTATCCAACTCTCCCCTACATTTTAGCTATTTCATTTGTCATGAAAACGGCTCCATGACATGATTAATTCAGCATTTTTAGAACAGAAATTCTTTTGATGCTCAATCCAGCCCTTTATTACTTCCCAAAAAGCCCTTTTTCTAAAACTGAGGTGGCAGCACTGTGCACGGCCGCCTCAAAATTTGCGTTGGCAACACACACTTCAGTGTGACCATATGTGGCAGGATCCTGCCTTTTTGGCAGGATTAGGGCTTTATTTCACTCTCTGGCACTTTAGTTTGACATTTTAGCAATCTGGCAGTATTTGGCAGGATACATAAATATAAGCTGGCAGATTTGGTAGTACAGCCGCTATATACTATAAAAAGTAGGGTACAGTATCGAAAAAAACAGTATGTCGAACCTTAATTAAAGTTTAATGCTCTAAGGTAGGAACTTAAAAATGCCTGTGGTAACACTGGCAACGCAAAGGCCTTTGGTTCGGGGATTTCCCTAGGGACATCTCTAGTTTTATTTGTAGTTCATTCCATTGTAAACCTTAAAACGCTGAGCTTATAATAATAGTGTTGTATTTTGTTTTTCTAATTAGTTGGTCTAGAAAAGTTTTCAGAGATACAATTTTATTTCTGAATTCCGTGCAGTGTGAATTTCTTCCATTCCTGATTTATCATGAAACGTAAATATGAACGATTATATCGTGTAGAGTGGGAGAAGGATCCATAACTTTCGTCCTAGCTAACAAAAGCAATTGTTGAAGATGTCGCCTTATAAAAAATAATAAACATGATGCCGCTATTTAATAATATATATTTTGATTATAATTTGATTTAATTTTTGACTTTAAGATATTTTAAATAAAACTTCAAAAAATTATCTATTTTTTTTTATAATATTAAATATATGGGCATTTTTTGCTTTATGGTTTGGCAGGATTTGTCAGTTTTTTGCCTAAAGTCGGGCAGGATGTCTAATTTAAAATTTTAAAGTTGGTCACACTGACACACTTGTCATAGCTGTCAGATTAAAATGAAATAAATAGCGTTTTTTATTTGTAGGTTAGATCTGACTAAATGCAATAAAACTGGACGACGGAATATAAAAATTGTTAATATATTAAATGAAATGAGCCCTATGAAAATAATAAAATGTCAGAAATGTAGACATATTCTACTGGACGACTTCGACGAAAACTGTAATCATTCTGGTTGCATTGAACATTGTGATAGTTTCAATTTGAAGAATTTTATCTTTGTACCAGATGATAAGCTACCAGCCTGGATTAAATTAAAAGTTGAAGAACAGCAATGGACTAAAGGGAAACTGCATTGTGAAAACTGCGGATACAAAGTAGGAAGTTTTGACTTTATCTCAGGAAGAAAATGTGAATGTGGAAAAACATCCTGCCCCCAGTACATTTTATATCCAGTCAAGTTGATAGACCTATTCAAAATAGATTATTGGAATAAGTTACCAGGCTAGCATACACAGGTCACTTAAATGTGTGTAGTGTACATGGATGTATAAAAAAATATGGACAGACTGTCAGTAATACATGTGTATTCCCCGTGATATATATGAGTCCCCAAAGTGACAGCTGCTGTCCATGATGTGATATGGATATAATTATAACAAATATTTTATATACTAATTTTACTGTGTTTGACTAAAAATATGTAATAGAATTGTACATTTACCTATGATATTTAATTTTTGCATTGTTTTCCTTTTTTTCACTGCGGTTTTTGTAAAACAAGCCATGTTCTTTTTTATATTTTTTCCTAACATAATTGAAGGCTTAGTTGCCAGATGCTGTCAAGTCTTAATATTTTGTGGTTTTCTTACAAAATGTGGCTGGATTTTGACACAGTTGATGTCAGAATGACTCCATCCATATTTTTTATTATACATCCATGGTAGAGTATAAGTTTAAAAAACCTGAGGACTATTCTTAAAATAAGACTAGGTACTATGTACTGATTTTAAAACACAATTTAATAAAATAACTTTATTCCTATAATAATTTTATTTATTCTACAACCATACCGCCAGGCAAAGACTCATTTACTTCAATATCTCTACACTTGGCTGCTTGTAACTCCCTCCGTATCTGTAAATGACAATGAAATGAAAATATATTAATTCAATTTGGGTCCATAAAGAACACTTATGAATGTCAAATTTGATTCTACCACTGGTTTGGACTGTTGTTGTCCACTGAGAAGAATCCAGCAAGAAACTCGGCAGTCACTCTTTTCAAAAAATTTTGTGCTTTATATTTGTCTATAAAACATATTAAGTATCTATATAAATCAAAGTTCCCATAATACAATCTCAATAAGAAAATAATCAAATTAAATAGAGAAAATTTTTCGAAAACTATACAGAAACAATAAAAATGTAATAAAATAATAATGGTGCAGATGTGGAATCAACATGTCCAACTATCCTTATCTTTTAAGTAATCTTCTATATCATAATAACCTTTTTTATTAAAGTGGTTTTAATATGAGATTTAAATTTATCCATAGGCAAATCAATGACATTTTGTGTGGTAGCTTATTAAATATTTTAATGCTCCACACCACAAATGAGTTCCCAACCTTATGGAGTCTAAGATTTGGAACAGCAAGCCTGTGTTTATTCCTAGTGTTTAAATCGTGATTGTCAATTTTTAGATGTTGTATTGTATTGTATGTATTTATGTCATTGTATGTATGTCAATGTTTTATTACTAAACATGTTTTTAAGACCCATTTGGTGTCATGGTTTAGTAGTTGGCAGTTGGCTACTACACTAAGGGTTCCAGATTTGACTCCCAAGCAGTACAAATATTTGTGTTAATGAACATTTCTGTTTGCATTATTATGTATGTATTGATATTAACAAAAAAAGGTTTGTAAGTATGTTTAATTGTTTAGTACCCATATCATGAAACAGTCAAGCCATACATATTTACTGTATACTGATCAGGTAGGCTCAGAAGCTAGGCTCTACCTGAGATCTGATATAATTTTCACAGGGCAAGCCCTATGTAGTTGTCTTGGCAACATATTACATGAAATGAAATTAAATATTTGTGGGACTTTAGTTCCTTTTGTGGGTTGCTAGGGAATCTGTGTAGTGTTTATTCAAGTAATTCATCATCAACTCATTATACGTCCCCCACTGAGGGGCACGAGCCTACCTATATAGTGTATAGGCCTTAGTCATCCACGCGGGCCCAATGTAAACCCGTGTAAACTTTTTTCATGTCTTCATTCATAAAATTGTCAAGTCTCATATAAACTTCCCCTCCCCATTTTAAGGGATGGGGGGCGAAAGGTACAAATTTATGAATTATTTTTGTTAGTCTTATACTACACTTAGGATACACACCAAGTTTCAGCTTTCTATGACTTGGGGAAGTAGCCAAACATTTTGATGATCATCAGTGTGTCAGTGACGAAATTTGTGTATTTTAGATATCAACTAGCTTTTGCCCGCGGCTTCGCTCGCATTAAATTCGGGATAACACGGTACTTACATTTATCACTATACATAGGATTTCCCCTCCCTCCAACTTTAAAGGTTTCGGGGTCAATTTCAGATTTTTTTTAGCAAAAAATATGTTATAGTGAGCTAACCTTAAAAGATAGACATATGCTGTCGCGGACTTTTTTGTAGACCTTTAAAAGGAGAACAATACTCTCATACATGACTTTTGTGAAACTTTAACCGTTTACTCAAGTTACGCAGCGGAAGCTCCAAGTATGAAAAGATACCCCCGATTTTGAAACATTCTTCATTGCTGCTCCGCTTCTATTACTCGTAGCGTGATGATATATAGCCTATAGCCTTCCTCGATAAATAAGCTATCTAACACTGAAAGAATTTTTCAAATCGAACCAGTAGTTCCTGAGATTAGCGCGTTCAAACAAACAAACAAACTTTTCAGCTTTATATATTAGTATAGATAATATCTAAAGTACTACAGCTATTCGATTGAGACTTTTTAATTAGTCTAAACGACATTATATCCTTAAAATATGAACTATCAGGTACATCAGAAACCTGAACTCTTTGAGAGTTCAATAAATGACGAAACACTTGGAAACAAGATGGTATAGCTCATCTTGGTGGGGGGCACTGGCGATGACGTGCCTGTAAATTTCTATAAATGTAGTATTTCAAATTATTACTAGAATAAAAATGTACCTCGGGTGTGACTGTCGGATGAGACTGTTTTCTTAACAATTCCAACAAGGCATCTCTCTGTTCTGTCGAGATATCTGCTTTATAACGCTGTACAAATGTCAATAATGCTTGGTGCCACAGCACAGGTAGATTACGTGGATCCATTTGAAATCTGAAAATTAATGAATTATTAACTTGTGTAACATTATTCATGAGAAATTACTTATATCAAAAAAATACTAAAAATTTTTTTCATAAAAAAAAATTCGTGTTTGTTAGAGCGTTGGTGAATGGTGTGGAATGTTGCCTTTTGACCGGGAGCGCAGGTTCAAATCCCGCCACGTACCAATGTGTTTTCGAATTTTCGAAATTATATGTACGTTATCCACGGTGAAGGAAAACATCGCGAGGAATTCTGCGCACGCCTGTGAAGAGATTCAAAGGTTGTGCATGAAGTCGGCCAATCCACACTGGGCCCGCGTGGACGACTAAGGCCTATAAACCCTAGGGTAGGCTCGTGCCGGCGATGGGGACGTTTAATGAGCTGATGATGATGGTGTTAGTTTAATAATAATTTAAAGTGTATTGTTTGAATATTTGATCATATAAACTAAAGATTCGCAGATCCATACTAAATACGAAAAAGTGAAGCCGACCTTGAAGCGAGACACGTATGAGCTAGTGGGGATAAGAATGTTGCTATTGAACCTTATAACCAACAAATACGATTTATTTTTATTAGCAGCAATGACTGAACTTATGACATTATGAAACGAAGTAAAGAATAATAGAGGGTTTTAGACAAAAAAGCTATTGGAGTCGCGAGACGGCGAATTTTTTTTGTGGCTTAGAATATTTGGAAATTTTATTTTTATTTCGAGTTTATATTTATGTTGCAATGCCCCCGTTTTTATATTGACAATAAGTCAAAAGAAATTGAAACGTGGGAAAATAACCTAATATGATTTTTGTACAAAAAACTAATTAGGTAATTTTCATAACACTAACTGTAATTATACTTTACGTGTCTTCGTCAAATATAGTGACAAAAATAAATATGTTCCCTAAAGATCTCGATTCAGGGATTCCGATTCTCTAAAGACTTTCGGAATACCAGTAAATTACTGTTTTTATGGCGACGGGGCCGAATGTAAGTTTGTATGTATTATTACATGTTACATATATACATTAAACATTTTAGGACATGACTAGGCGAGGAATGTCAAGCGCCTACTGAGACCGAAAAGCGGGCCATTATCAAATTCGGCCCGCTGTTCGTTACTTCACTTCGCGCGCCCGGTCTGTGCATCTTTAGTTTCTATGATCGGAAGTTTAGGAATACTCTTTTATATATAACATTGCATATTTTGTAAACAGATCTCTTACCTTCTTAGATAACAAACTAACTAGATGCACAATCTCACTCAAAAAGTGTCCGAAGCAAAAATCTGCCCATCGCATCAGTTGGGCAGAAACTTCATTCATAATCACGTCGCTCGCTACATGTCATAATGACATAGTAGTGTGCTCGAGCTTTTGATTTTGTACTCTTTCTATGTGTCATGGGGCTCGGACATTTTTGGTTGACGTTCCTTCGTGATTGTACGTCTACTTAGTTTATTGTTGATCTAGGCTTACCTTATAAAATGAAATACGACAGAATCAACAACTCGGTATGGCAATGCATATTTTTTATCAAATAAAATACGCAGAAATATTGAGTTTGCTCCAGTATAATCCATTTCAGCTATTTTTAAGATAGCAGCACTGGAGTGAAGAACTGGTACTGAATTCCGAGCAAGAACAGAACCTACAATAATTGCTTCTCGTAGTGTACAATCACCAGCCTAAAACAATAAAAAGACCTTAACCATTAAACTGTCAGAATTCCAGATATTTGATAATGTGTTACAGCTGCAGATTAATATATAACAACCAGCAGGATTTATAAGCCTTTAATTTAACTAGTTATTTAAAAAAAAATTGCTAATAGAATATTTTAGACATACCTCTAAAAGTGGCAATAAGATTCCTTTCATGAAGGCACCTGGCTTGAACAGAGCTTTTCTTAATGCCTGGTACAGATGAAAATTCAATCTTTTGTATTCAGCAAGATCATCTCTCACACGAGGCAACAGAACCAGGTTGTAAAACCGCTGAGCCATCTTTTCTTTGAGATTTGATGCAAAAATCCTTGTAGCCTGATTGTGAAACAATTTTATTTAGAAAATGCAATAATAGATTATTCTATATTGAAATAATCACCAGAAGAGCAGGCGAAAGCATCTTGCAGAGGAATTATATCAAACTCATTTCGCACCTGGTACATAGCAGCTGCTGACCATGTAGTAGGTTCTGTGATATACAATATTTGCTCCCAATTCTGCAAATGTGGAACCATTTTGAATGCCTTGGGAAGTTTGCCAGACCGATACTTTTGAAGGACATCTCTGACACCCTCATACATAGTTTTTATCCTACAATATTGCAAGTGTTAAATCATATCATAGTAATAACGAAATTTCTTTAAACATGTTTATATTGTACCTCGGATCAATATTTTGTAGCTTTAATGTTTCTATATCTGAAAATTGTGTCTGCAGCTCTGTGTGTTTATCAGTAATTTTATCTTTTATGATGTCTGCTAGTGTCCTTGTCCGTTCAGGTTTAGAAGACATAAACATCTTGAGTGCTTGCTCATCTTCTTCATTAATTTCAATATTATCATAGTATGCATCAGGTTCCAGATCATCATGATCAGTTGCAGAATTATCTGAATCTGTACCTAAAATATAAATGATGATTTGTTATAATCTTTTGTCATTTCAATAAAACAATTTATAAATCAAATTAAAATAGGAATAAAAAATGATGTGCACAACTATGCATCAATGGAGTAACAACTATTGCAATGTTTGTTTCATTAGATGTATATCTGACATTCTGGAGTTCTGAAGTCCCCCTGATACAAAAGACATATAAGATTAAAAAATCGATCACCCGTTTTAGGATAATCAAACTCAAAATGCTGCAGTGGGATGTTTGAGATTAATTTATCCCACCAAAAACATTTAATGTAAAATTTTGCCAAGACAACCATAAGGTTTGTCCTGTGAAAAAGTTATCAGTTCTCATATAGAGGCAAGCTTCTGAATATACACAGCCTGACTCTACCAACCCTAACATCAACAATTTCTAAATATCACTAAACAAGGGCTACTGGCACCTATGTGCAAGAAGAATTTTGGTGCCCCTTGTGAGCATTTTGTCAAGGAATGATCTTTTTTTTTATTGTAGGTAGGTGTTTGAAATATAGCAAAGAACTGAACTTTAAAGTATCATAAAATAGTAACATGGGTAACAAATGAACAATTTTACATAACTGGATCATTTTTGGCAATTGTTTCTTTAGTCCTGTGAAATTTTTGATAAATCAAAGGGATCCAAATAAGGTTTTTTTTTTAATAATTCAGTTTATACTTGTTTAAATTGATCGAAATTCAATTTAATAACAAATTTATACAAAGTAATATTGTGTGTATGAAAAACTTAAAGGATAAGTTTATCATACACACAAAAACAACTAAAAATCTAAAATCCAAATACAACTTAAATTTCAATATCTCAAATGTCTTATTTTGTGGGTTGGATCTGTTTTGTGTGAATTTCAATACCTTCAAATGTGGATGGTAACTGTACATGTTTCGCTGGTGAAGGACCAACTTCATCATCATCCAATTCAGCTTGTTGCCTCCTGGCTGCCTTTAAGATTTTTTTCGACAAATCTGAATTTATGAACTAGAAAAACAATATAGATGTTGAAATTAATGACATTTACTATTTGAATTCATAATCATTTTAGACAAAATGACTTTACCATACACTGGTAAAAAATATACCCATTCTGTGTGGGATGGCCAGTGCTCAGAAGTAAGAACTATATAAACACCAACATAATGCGACAGCCATAAGTTAATACACCTTGTAGTGTAATTAAAAAAATATATTCACTAATTACGATTATTTAATAACTTGATTTGTATGAGGCAAAGATTATATCGAACGTACCTCATCATCGTTTTCTTGTCTTTTTCTCTCCTTGGAACGATTCTTTTTCTGGACAGAATTGTTGGCTTCAATCTGATCAGCAAGTGCTATATTTCTTCCAACCTGAGAAGGCTTAATTTTTTTGGCTTTTCCCATTATATAAGATATGAGTGATTTCGATTTTTGTATAACTTTGCTTAATATTCAACAAAGCTTTACTTAATATGAAACGAGTCTAAGAAAAACATGTGGTGATGAAAAGATGGGGAAATAATATTTTAATAATGAATGAATTCTGTGGTATTTTTTGACATTTGCCTTTTTTTTTAAATTTAAAGTGTTGCCAATGCCTACGCGAATTTTGAGGCGGCCGGTATGTTACTCGTGTTACTCAGACTAAAGAACCGTAATGCAGCTAGGCAGGCTGCTCGGAGGATTAGTGCAGGCTGTGGTGGATGTGACGACTGTTGATGTGTGTGATGCATAGACAAGCTCGCTACTACACTGTGTGGCGGTGTTGTGTTGTCAGCTTAGCTACTTTATAGCTAGACTTTAAAGACTTGGAAGGTTCTTTATTGACAAAGGACTTTACTTGACTCGCTTCGGCATTTCGAAGTAACAACGCGGGTAAAAGACTCTTTTCGACCGCCAATGACGCCTTAAGGCGCTAGACACAATAATAATAAATATCTTTATTTGTTCTCTCGCACAGTTAAATTGTACAAAATTAAGCTTAATCTATTACAAAAGTTTGAACTATGTGAGAGACTGGTATCTGCACTAGGAGACCTGTATGACAGATTACCAGCCTCTCCTCTACACCGGACCAGTGATAATTAATGAATAAGGTTACAATTTTAAGTGTGAATTTAAGTGTGTGTGTGCGTGTGTCTGTATGTATGTGCGTGTATTTGTGTGTATATGTGCGTGAGTGCGTGCGTGTGTGTGTGTGCGTGTGTGTGTTTGTTTGTGTTGTATATCATGTTACAAATGATGCATAATGGACATAGTGTTTAGGAGACCACCTGAGCACCATTACAATTTCTTCAGTTTTGACATAGTCAAGGGATTTGAGCCATGAGGTAATTGATTTTTTACATCCCGATCTCGTCATCGGATATATACTCGGAGTTATTCCGAGGATATATATTTAAAATTTATTTTATTATATAAATAGCTTCCTAAGAAGGTATTTAACCGATTTGTAAATTGTGTTGAGGTATTGTCTAGATGGCATACTTTATGTTTGAGACGTTTATTGACTATGGCGGTAGGGTTATACGGAAGGGATGAATGTTTTTTTAATATAGTATTTAAGATAAAATAGATTTTCTGTTGTGTCTGGATTTCCGGCGTCCAATTGGCTAATAATCTTAACTTACCTCGGGAAAATATAGCAGAATGCCGAAACAGACTTGTGTCTGAAATTGAGGCTATAGTATAGCATGTAACAAGTCTCTGATTGGGGTTTTCGGGGTAAACAGCGGTTCGAATCGTCGACGACACAGGTCTTACTGACCAGCTGGACCCTTGGGGTTTGCGTAGAGATGTGGCATCTCTTTGCATTCTCTATCGCTATCGTCTCATCTGAGCACGCTCCGTGATACATCATGGGGAGTGCCCAGATGAGCTGTTCAGGCTCATTCCTGCGGCTAAGTTACACCACCGTCCATCTCGGAGGAACTCCAAATTTCAAATCCAGGTGGTGAGGAACCTGGATGATTGGATGTCTTCCACAGTTCGATTCTGTCGTCATTTTCTGCCACGTACAACAAAACTGAGGAATGAACTTCCTTTGGAAACATATCCGGAGCGATACGACCTGGCGTCCTTCAAAAAAAGGGCGTACACACTTATAAAGGGCCGGCAACGAATTGCTGGGAACTGAGGTCTTGCAAATGTTCATGGGCGGCGGTGTCACTTAACTGCTTAAGCTGCGTTTGTGTATCTTGTTTAACCTTTATCTATAAGTACATCGGTCACTTTGTTCTCTCAAGAAGTCCGTGTAAAGTTTCAGTAAAGTCCCACATCTTTACTGAAATTCATCTATCATCATCATGATCAGTATTCATCATCATGTTCATCACTCATTTCATAATAAAACAAAAAACGAATAACGAGGCAGTATAGCTTATGACTTTAGCCTGCTCAAATTGGAGCTAATAAAGAAAAAAGAAACATACAAAAAAATATTTGATTTATATCAAAGAGTATATAAAATTTATATCTTTCCTGTTTGTCGTGGTCACAGAGTACCTTTTTGGTCGTGGTTTTCACTTTAACAAATTAATCTGTTTGTCTTGTTTTGTTTTGGATCATTGTGAATTGTGTAGACCTTCTTTCGGTGCCTTATTGATCTAACCGGTAAACACTTCCTTCCTACAAAGTAAGTAAGTAGCAAACCCACTTCATATATAATAAAGCTACTTTACCTGTTAAAATATCAAAAACATATTTATTCAAAATTTCAGGATGACTTCAGACGCTTCGATTACTCCTCCATCCGTGTCATGGGCACAGAACAGTGATCGTATATACCTTACATTTAATGTGGAATGTGAGAAACCTGAAATTACAATTGATAATAAGAAAGTTTACTTCAAAGCAGTTTGTGCCCCTGAACAAAAACTACATGAAGTTGAAATTCCTTTATATGATGAAATAGACCCACAAAAAAGTTCACAACTAAACAAAGGCCGTTTTATTGATGTTGTACTTACCAAAACATCAGATGGACCATTTTGGCCTACGCTCACAAGTGACAAGAAAAAACATCATTGGTTAAAAGTTGACTTTGAGCGCTGGCAAGATTCATCTTCAGATGAAAGTGGGGACGATGGTAAAATGAATAACATGTTTTCAAATATGCTTTCGAATAAAACAGATGATTTTTCTGACCTTAATGATAAGGATGACTCCAGCTCAGCAGAGGATGAAGATTTACCAGATATTGAATGAAGAATATTAAAGTATGTGAATGAATAGCCAAAAATGGATAGATTAGAAATTTTTTATGATTATGGTTAATAAGTTGTGTTAAAAATCTTTCATTCGATTTCATGTGATCTAATTTCAGCTTAAAAATTAAGCATCTAATGAAGTAAGTGATACTTAATTTTTAATGTACAGAAAACCCCTAAGATTTTTTTCTATCTCAGTTTTATGTTGAATTATTAATATTATTATTCTCAATTCAATATAATGTGGGCAACCAGCCATGTTTTTGCAACCACTCTGTTCTCTTTCTTTCAAAACAATTTAGTTTCCTAAGTGTTTTTTTGTGCTACCAAGTACCAACTGCGCCATCAGATCGTTCACCTGATGGTAAATACGCAACTCCAAAATTCTCTACCAATGCTGCACTGTGCTCGTCACCCGACAGAACAGATGTCAGGTCTCTTATACCCGGTAATTTCACTAGCTACAGTGTCCTCATTCCAAAACACAAAGTGCATAGCACTCTTATATCACTGGACAATATCTGGCATTGTGGTGGGATCTACCTAGACAACTCAGTATTGTGTCTCTAATATGCACAAATTTATGTAAAATTCTAGTAATTACCATAATATGATCGAGAAATGTGTGTTTAGGTTACCACAACCTACTGTTAAACCCTCATTTGCTAGGAGGTATTTCTTTTTCCCGTATATTTATAATAAAATGGTTAGGCTTTGTGACATTAGGCACTGTATGGCTCATGAGTCAAAAACACTCTTATCAGGTACTCTTTAATGTACTGGACATACGAAGAGTCTGAAGGATTTATTAGAATTAAAAGTTGAAATAGATGCATGACCACCAACACTCTCATACGCTCGCGTGCGCGCACACACACACACAAAAAACAAAAAGGTAATATTTTATTTTTAGTCTCTTATGCTGTTTTAAAGATTGTTATTATCTTTGTTAGCCGAATACAATGTTTTCTTGAAAGTCATTAAATGTATCTCCACAGGAAGGGCATTGCCTACTTTGCCTAGTGTGGAGGTGCCAGTTTTTGTGTATACTGTGTATTCTAAATTTGCAATAAATATTTAATTTTTTCCATTTATACTGCTTTTCTCTAATAGTGGTATCTCATGATTTATTTATATCCAAATACATTTTCCATATTTTAACTATTGGGATAATAAATATACCCAATATTGTACATGATTTTTTATTTACTTACTAGAACTTTCCGAAAGAAACAAACTACTTTTGCATTCATCATTATTTTATGGTTTATCACCAAATTACTTAATAATCTGATTAGTTGATTTTTAAATTTATTTGCGCTGTGAAAAAGATATCAAATCTCATGTAGAGCAAAACTTCTGAATCTACTTGGCTTAACTCTACCGACCCTTACTTCAACAAATTCTACATAATATCACTAAATATGTATGGCTTGGCTGTTTCGATTTATACTTTAGACCAGAAACGAAATATTCGCATCACCTCCACGACGATGGTTTGGAAACGGCGATAACATACATATTTACTGATATGTGGAATTTGTTGAAGTTAGTTGCGGTAGTTATGCCGTGAAGATTCAAAAGCTTGCCTCGCTAACTTACGTGAGATTTGGTATCTTTTTCACAGAGCAAACCTACATTTACAACAACACTACTATTGTAGTTGAAACTTATGGGTCACAAAGTTATGGGTGCCATTGAGTTCATAAATGGAAGAAAATTTGGGCATAATATTTATATTAGATGTCATTTCTTCCATTTTATCTGCCTCCGTGGTCTAGATCGGTACCATATCGGCACAGAGCGTTCGGCTGCGAGAGCGGTCACCCACCGCAGGCTAAATCACCCAATTATTCGAAAAGAAAGATGATTCCGTATTTCGGACGGCACGTTAAGCCATTACGATAAAAATGTTCCTTATTTTTTATTATTAAATGTCTTCATACTGTATGCTGAGTTTAGAAATTTAGGAATCTATTTAAAAATAAGTGTATAAGACCACTCGCCTAGGTAAGTACGTAGGTACCTACTAAATCCACTGGTTGTATCTTATAATGTAAATCAATAAAATAATAATTTGCCAAATACTAAATCTAATGAAGACTGATGTTTTGATTGCTGGGTATAATAATAAAATTCTCTTTTATAAACAAGTGTTCGATAACATTTTTGTCATACCTATATTCGGTATTCAACGACTGGATTTGCGTTTAAAATGTTTCAGGTGGATTTTCAAATGTTTAAAACACTATAACATACCTCATATGTAAGTGTACATAAATTAATTTGATCTGGGGGCACGGCACACACTGGATCGAAACTGTAATTTTAGTGACTTAGGGGTCAACTTCGTTTTTTGCTTTTTTCTTTATGTTGCTAGATAAAACTCTAACTCTAACTAAAATTTTTCCTAAACCTTACATTTTGAGTAGAAAATTGTATTTTGTATTTTTTTTGTATCGAGCGGACCAAAAAAAATTAAATAACTGCTAAGTAGCGTGTGATCCCGCTTTTTAACTTTATTTTTCTTATACCTTGTCTAATTTACTATCATTTCATGCTGTCAGCATGTGCATAAAGTTGCAACTCTGCCAAATAACTGGATCAAAAGAAATGAAAAAATACGTAGGGTGAAAAGCTTCCAATTTTATTTCAGTAAACACTTTAAAGTTAAATTTGATATGAAATAGTAAGTAAAAGCACGTAGTAATAAACATTATAACTTAACAACTAAGAAAAATACATTAAAAACGTTCCAAAATACATTACATTGGGTAGTTTAAATTAACAATTTCAAAAGGTGGAATTATTAATTTCAAGTTGTTTGTTTAGTGAATCTTATTAATTTATTAACTTATACTTTACTTAATTATATAGTATATATTTTGTGAAATGAAAATAAAAAAGTTTACTTAATTAATTTATAAAATGTTTTGAAATTGAAGATGTTGACATTGTTTTCTGGGTTCGCATTAGTTTCGCAATATCTCCAAAAATATGCAAGTTAGCCAGGACTATTTAGTATCGTGAGATTCAGAGTTTAATGGCGGAACGTATGGAGAATTAAAATTTTGAAAATTCGATGGATACTTTTTCCACAAATTCACAAATTATCGAAAAAGATAGATTTTTGGGGGTCATTTTTTATTAAAACTGCTACAATTCAATATTCAAAAGATCAATAAAAACAAAAAAGCCCTCGAGGTATGAATATAACGCTTCAAAATACATCAGTTTTAAAAATCGGACTATAATTACTATGCGTTTTTAGTGCCCTTAGGAGCGCATTTGTGGGAGTTTTTGTTATGCGTGGCATATATTTCCAATCATCTCCGAAAATATGCAAGTTTGCCAGAACTGTTTAGTATCATGAGATGTAGAATTTAATGGGGGATCATATGGTGTTCGAATTTTTAAAATTCGATGGATATTATTTTCAAAAATTTAAAAATAATTGAAAAAAAACAGATTTTTGGGGATTATTTTTCATTAAAACTGCCACAATTCGGCTATTCGCCATCAAAAAAAAATAAAAAAATATTACAGTCTTTGCAGTTTTCATAGTTAAGAGAAAGAGTAATATACCAAAGATCATTTGCAATGCCCCGCAGGTTGAGGGAACTGCAAGGACTGCACATTTTTATAAACATTTAAACTAAATTATAATTAAAGATACATACTAATAAGTAAAGGTACAACTTACTTACTATAAACACAAACTCAAATACAAACACAACATCAAACTTTATTAATTCCTCAACTGCTCTCTCCAGAAATATATTAAATTTATAAAATCACAATCAAAAAACAGGTCAATCTTGTGTTAATTAATCGTAAGATGCTAGTAAAGCGCCATAATTCCATTTTGCACCACTATATTAAACTTGAGTGACATGACGACCCTATAGATGAGTGTGTTGTACGTCGAAGGAGTCGCTTCTCGACATCTCTGAGATCCCGGGATCTATTCTCGGTTGAGTCAGTGTCAGAATTGACTCTCGTCTGTGTAAGGCAAGTCAGTTGTAATGTAAGCAGCATTATCAGCTATACTTTTTAAAATCTCAATAATATGAAGTACCAGTCCTGTCTTTTTTATTTTTGTTTTATTATAAAAATGATTTTAAACGGGCTATCATTCCTTTTTGCTGTTAGCCGCGGATGGCCTCCACTTCTTAGCCGGATAGGACCGCGAGCCGCATGCCAAGTCACACAAGTAATCAAGCAGCTCCATCGAGACTTGGCTAGATTTTTTACAGAATGTTTTTGGTGGGATTTCACTTCTTTTCGTCCCGTCACGTCCAATATTCCTTTCAAGTTTCTTAAAAGGAATATTGGATGACCCATTGGGTGTAATGGTTGAGACGTTGGCTACTACACCAAGGGTTCCGGGTTCGATCCCTGGGCAGTACCTACAAATATTTGTGCATGAACATGTCTGTTTGAATGGTGGTCTAGCGCACTCGACTTGGCGGGGCCCTACCGTGCCCCCCGATTGACATCGGATGAAGCGGCCCACAATTTAATGTATATTGTTTAAAGACGTGATGTCGCTCTCTTATAGTTTGGCTGGCTTATTGTTATCTAAGCAGGGTCACCAGGTACTCCAGATCTTCGATTATCCAAGTTTTTATAGACTTTTATGCTCACAGGGCAAGTCACGAGCACAGACGGCTCTCACTCTTAAAAATGTACACAACTGCCTCAGATCGTCCCCAAACTCATGATCTTTTGGATAGGTCAAATGTCGGCAAGATCGCTCAACGTGCTGTGAAAGGGCTATGTTGTGACATCTTCCGTAGGAGAACTAAAGTGGTGACTAATATTAGCATCTGCAAGATTAGAAAGTACA
This sequence comes from Leucinodes orbonalis, assembly GCA_019425675.1. Classification (NCBI taxonomy): domain Eukaryota; kingdom Metazoa; phylum Arthropoda; class Insecta; order Lepidoptera; family Crambidae; genus Leucinodes; species Leucinodes orbonalis. Next base: position 78,779 of record PQWD01014482.1, read on the forward strand.
AGTGGCAGTGGGTGGGCACAAAGCGAAGAGCTTGTGGCCGATGGTACAGAAATGTTTTCGAGTGGCATCCACGGGATAAAAAAAGGAGAGTAAGCCGACCCCAACCCATATAATTAGAGGCCGGTCTACTCTCTAGTGAATTATCGATTTATGTAGTCGTATAAGTCACTAGAGGAGGATATCATCATGATATAAAATACTTCAGGCTGGCTGGACCATTTAACCGATTGAGGTTAAGTATTTAATCTATTAAAATATTTTTCCCAATTATTAAAAAGCCCTTGTCAAAAATCTTTGAAACTGATTTGCATCGGTCTCGAATTTCTTTAGGAAACCGTGATATCATAACCTCTAGTTTTGAAGGTTATGATGATATCTTTATTTTCTGTCTGGCTTCATTTTCTGTAAAAGTCAAAATTTAATAAATATTTGGATTTTTAAACTTGTAACTTTAAATTTAGCATCCGGCGAGAGCTGTTATCGGTTAGGGAATCCAGCCAGCCTTTGTTTAATATAGACAGATAACTCGATAAGTACTGACCGTACAAGAGCTCCTTTATAGTGTTAGTAACCATATAAACTGCTAGTCGTTTATATATGGTTACTAACACTACGCCATTATGGCATAATGCAGCTAGCAGCAAGATGAGCGTCGCCTCCGGCGGCGGCGCGATAGGCAGCCGTGTGTGAAACCAAACCACAACGCCAATGCTAAAACTGCCAGAAGACCGACTAACAAGATCCCTTGTATTTTGGGGTCAGACAAATTGAGCGATTCTTGAGTTGGTAACCCTTTTTTTTTGGCGCGATGCTGCTTTTTTAACTGTTGAAGAACTCTTCGCCATCCTTACTGAAGATTTTTCTTCACTTATCTGCCCCATATTGTTTTAATTTATGTATAAGACATTTTATGTAGGTAATGAGGGATTTTATTCAAATTATTACATTTTTGTTGCTGTGTATTTCAATTAGACAAACTGAACTAGCTTTGTTGTCATAACCAAAGAGTATTATAATATATTGTAAAGTCATAGTCTCATTACCAGGACAATTAAACAAAAAATAAAGGCAAATAAAAATGAGTTAATAGTTTTATTGAGGTTTTATGTTTCATGGATTGTTCATGATGTCAAAATGTATGGGTCAAAAGTTGTAAAAAGTTTCGGTCAATGATATTCTGTAGATATATTTGGTTTCGATATATTTTATTAGAGGTGAGAGCGTTCTTGCAAGCGGAACAAAAAAGTCAAGTTGAGGGCGCGCCGTCGGCGTCCGTTTAAGGCTCTGTTTTTTGCAGAAAATGAGTTTTTCATTTTTAAATATACTTGTGGTCTATTCCACATGCAGTTCTTCAAAATAATCACAAAAAATAAAATTGTGCATCTTTCCTATTGCCTATATTTTAGGTAACTTCTTGAAGTGTAACGATAGCAACACTGCACTTTTGACGAACAATTTTCAGATATTATTTGTACTTCGTTTTTAATGTTTAAACTAAAATATATATAAAATGAATCGTCCATTTACCTAGATTAATTATTCTTGACGAACAGTATTTGACTGAATAGTCAGCAAATAGGGCTATGTTTGTTCTGAGCGGGGAAGGTCGAAACACCGGGAGGTCGCTAGTGTTTTTTCAGGCTGGGTGGACGCTTTTTTGTTCGATTATATAAATAAATATCCACAGACATTCACGCAGCGCCATTTAGCCCCAAGTTAAGCGTGAAGCCTGTAGTATGGGTACTAAACAACTCATAAACATACTTTTTGTAAATACATACGTACATATTATACATAGAGAACACCCAGACCAATACAAACAGACATGTTAATGCACATAGTGTTTGTACTGCCTGGGGATCGAACCCTTGGTGTAGTAGCCGACATCTCAACCATGACCTACACCAAATGGGTTCAGTAGCGTCACAAATTCTGAAATAAAGGTGTTTGGCCATCACATAAAACACTCTATTGACTTACATAAATGTAAGCTAATTTGAAGATTTGTCCAGACAGTAATATAATAATAATAAGTTTTTATTTGATAATTCTAATTAACAATAGCTTAGTCTACACAATAAGAACGACTTTAATTAATTGCAGATCACGTAAGAGTTTAGCGTTGACAGCTGTACTAGTATACACTGTGTCACAGCTGTAAGCGTCTTCCACCCTATTATTGCCCTAATATAGGTTTCTTAGCATTCTTGTCAATTTTCAATGTTCCTACCACAGATTTATACACTAAAGGGAGATTTGGTGAGGGGGCGTGGCGCGTGTCCGCGCAATATGCTCAAAACTAGCGATGGCAATAACGGCTGTTTCAAAATAATGAATAACACTGCTAAATTATTTTCCAATAACTGTTATTGCAAACTGTTATCATTGTCTGTTATTTTTTGTGGCAAATAGTCAAACAAATAATTCATTAATTTTTAAAGATAACAAATTAATCCTGAAATAACAATGGATGTTATGTATTACGTCGTGAGCTTAAAATGTAATAAAAGGTCAAGGAACTTTCCTTATGACTGGCAGAATTATTTATTTTTATTAACAGAAATCTTGTGTTTTCTTACTTAGGCGTATTTTCAAATTTGATAACGTACTTTTGTACGAAAGTGCAGATTTACAATATTTACAAATTGCCTTTTTATTGGCTTTATCAAGGACGTCAAAATAGCGTAATTCGCCTATCAGACATTTTCACAATGTTTATTTACACTAATCAAACAAACTGTACAATAGTCAACACACTTAATTAAACACTAACAAAATAATATCTAAAAGTACAATTACACACTAAGCAAAGAAGAAAAAACAACAATTAAAATCGACTCGCTTACGCAATAGCAAGCAATGCCCGCGAAACAATAAACTAAAAACAACATGTAAACAGAAGACGCATCGTGAAATTACAGGTGAGTGGGCGGGCGAGCGTTATTCGAAATGTGGCAACAGCGCGATTTTTTGGCGCTAAACTGCTGCTATTGGCTTATTGCGACGCCGCGACGCGGGACGCGATAGCGCATACACGACGCGGCAACAGGGTGTTATATCAATAATAGGCATTAATAATAGCTCATTATTTCAGCATCCAATAACAGTGTTATAAATTAAATGAAAATAATGCATTAAATTAATTGCTATCGTAATAATGATCACCACTAACGATGACATTGCCAGTTTTGGCCATTACTCGCTTGTCCACTGTCATTGTGTGATGTTCTCGTGTTTATTTGCAAAATTCTGAGTTGTCGAGTAGTTATTTCTAAAAACCTAAGAACTACAATAATGTATAAGATACACGGAATCACATACTACCTGTAACTACCGCTTATTTTTAGTATTTAATGAAATATCTTTAAAATTCTTAAAGTTACCTACTACCTGAAAGCTATGCAATTCATAATTTATAAAATCTGTAAGTGTAATTGTACTTTAGATATTATTTTGTTAGTGTTTAATTAAGTGTGTGACTATTGTACAGTTTGTTTGATTAGTGTAAATAACATTGTGAAAATGTCTGATAGGCGAATTACCGCTATTTTGACGTCCTTGATAAAGCCAATAAAAAGGCAATTTGTAAAATTGTAAATCTGCACTTTCGTACAAAAGTCGTTATCAAATTTGAAAATACGCCTAAGTAAGAAACAGAATTTCTGTTAATAAAAATAAATAATTCTGCCAGTCATAAGGAAAGTTCCTTGACCTTTTATTACATTTTAAGCTCACGACGTATACATACATCCATTGTTATTTCAGGATTAATTTGATATCTTTAAAAATTAATGAATTATTGTTTGACTATTTGCCACAAAAAATAACAGACAATGATAAGTTTGCAATAACAGTTATTGGAAAATAATTAGCAGTGTTTCATTATTTTGAAACAGCCGTTATTGCATCGCTAGTTTTGAGCATATTGCGCGGACACGCGCCACACCCCCTCACCAAATCTTCCTTTAGTGTATAAATCTGTGGTAGGAACATTGAAAATTGACAAGAATGCTAAGAAACCTATATTAGGGCAATAATAGGGTGGAAGACGCTTACAGCTGTGACACAGTGTATACTAGTACAGCTGTCAACGCTAAACTCTTACGTGATCTGCAATTAATTAAAGTCGTTCTTATTGTGTAGACTAAGCTATTGTTAATTAGAATTATCAAATAAAAACTTATTATTATTATATTACTGTCTGGACAAATCTTCAAATTAGCTTACATTTATGTAAGTCAATAGAGTGTTTATGTGATGGCCAAACACCTTTATTTCAGAATTTGTGACGCTACTGAACCATTTGGTGTAGGTCATGGTTGAGATGTCGGCTACTACACCAAGGGTTCGATCCCAGGCAGTACAAACACTATGTGCATTAACATGTCTGTTTGTATTGGTCTGGGTGTTCTCTATGTATAATTGTACGTATGTATTTACAAAAAGTATGTTTATGAGTTGTTTAGTACCCATACTACAGGCTTCACGCTTAACTTGGGGCTAAATGGCGCTGCGTGAATGTCTGTGGATATTTATTTATATAATCGAACAAAAAAGCGTCCACCCAGCCTGAAAAAACACTAGCGACCTCCCGGTGTTTCGACCTTCCCCGCTCAGAACAAACATAGCCCTATTTGCTGACTATTCAGTCAAACACTGTTCGTCAAGAATAATTAATCTAGGTAAATGGACGATTCATTTATATATATTTTAGTTTAAACATTAAAAACGAAATACAAATAATATCTGAAAATTGTTCGTCAAAAGTGCAGTGTTGCTATCGTTACACTTCAAGAAGTTACCTAAAATATAGGCAATAGGAAAGATGCACAATTTTAATTTTTGTGATTATTTTGAAGAACTGCATGTGGAATAGACCACAAGTATATTTAAAAATGAAAAACTCATTTTCTGCAAAAAACAGAGCCTTAAACGGACGCCGACGGCGCGCCCTCACCTTGACTTTTTTGTTCCGCTTGCAAGAACGCTCTCACCTCTAATAAAATATATCGAAACCAAATATATCTACAGAATATCATTGACCGAAACTTTTTACAACTTTTGACCCATACATTTTGACATCATGAACAATCCATGAAACATAAAACCTCAATAAAACTATTAACTCATTTTTATTTGCCTTTATTTTTTGTTTAATTGTCCTGGTAATGAGACTATGACTTTACAATATATTATAATACTCTTTGGTTATGACAACAAAGCTAGTTCAGTTTGTCTAATTGAAATACACAGCAACAAAAATGTAATAATTTGAATATAAAATCCCTCATTACCTACATAAAATGTCTTATACATAAATTAAAACAATATGGGGCAGATAAGTGAAGAAAAATCTTCAGTAAGGATGGCGAAGAGTTCTTCAACAGTTAAAAAAGCAGCATCGCGCCAAAAAAAAGGGTTACCAACTCAAGAATCGCTCAATTTGTCTGACCCCAAAATACAAGGGATCTTGTTAGTCGGTCTTCTGGCAGTTTTAGCATTGGCGTTGTGGTTTGGTTTCACACACGGCTGCCTATCGCGCCGCCGCCGGAGGCGACGCTCATCTTGCTGCTAGCTGCATTATGCCATAATGGCGTAGTGTTAGTAAACCATATATAAACTGCTAGTCATAAAGGACCTCTTGTACGGTCAGTACCTATCGAGTTATCTGTCTGTATTAAACAAAGGCTGGCTGGATTCCCTAACCGATAACAGCTCTCGCCGGATGCTAAATTTAAAGTTACAAGTTTAAAAATCCACATGTTTATTAAATTTTTGACCTTTTACAGAAAATAAAGCCAGACAGAAAATAAAGATATCATCATAACATTCAAAACTAGAGGTTATGATATCACGGTTTCCTAAAGAAATTCGAGACCGATGCAAATCAGTTTCAAAGATTTTTGACAAGGGCTTTTTAATAATTGGGAAAAATATTTTAATAGATTAAATACTTAACCTCAATCGGTTAAATGGTCCAGCCAGCCTGAAGTATTTTATATCATGATGATATCCTCCTCTAGTGACTTATACGACTACATAAATCGATAATTCACTAGAGAGTAGACCGGCCTCTAACTAGATGGGTTGGGGGTCGGCTTACTCTCCTTTTTTTATCCCGTGGATGCCACTCGAAAACATTTCTGTACCATCGGTCACAAGCTCTTCGCTTTGTGCCCCACCCACTGCCACTTGTACTTTCTAATCTTGCAGATGCTAATATTATACGTCACCACTTTAGTTCTCCTACGGAAGATGTCACCTAACATAGCCCTTTTCACAGCACGTTGAGCGATCTTGCCGACATTTGACCTATCCAAAAGATCATGAGTTTGGGGACGATCTGAGGCAGTTGTGTACATTTTTAAGAGTGAGAGCCGTCTGTGCTCGTGACTTGCCCTGTGAAGCCATAAAACCCCTTTCGGTCAACAACAGTAGTCTCTTCAACCTGTTGCGTCCACTGCTAGACATAGCTCTCTCCCATTTTTTTTACTGCGGACGACAAAACTGTGGAATCAGTTACCATCTCAAATATTCCCTAAAGCTTTTAAATGATAAACGATTTGCTATCAACAACAGTACTTAAACTTTCCATATGTAACTTATATTTGTGCACACTGCTGGGCTATGGGTTGCCAATGGCTAATATAAATATAGCTACCTGTCTCCCACACAAAAAAAACACTATTTAGAATTTTAAAAATACTTTATTATTAATGAAAAGTTACATAGTGTAAGTGTGTGTAGCAAGTGTAATAATATAGATAAAACTACATTGTGCAATATTTTAGTTATAGGTACTCGGCGGTCGCAATTGTCCAGCGTTAACTTCCATGCCACCAGACCGACAGAACCACTCTTTTTGCAAATGAGAAATTACCTGTATTTAGAAATTATAAATGTTATTTATATGCGCCTGATTTGAGATGTAAGGAAAATCAATAAATGATTGAATAAACACTCTTTGCATTTATTATGATTTTATAACTATTTAAAAAATGAATATACACTTTTAATAGGCTTTTCGGAATAATTGTAACATGAATTAATGAAACATTATTTGTGATAATGTTATGCAACTAATAGTCAGAACGTAAACAACATTTACTTACTCTTCTTTAACAGGTTCATCCCATGCAGCGCTGCCATTCCCCCAATCAAAATTATCGGCTTCAATCTCTTCTTGATTTTGATCATCAGCCGGAACTTCAGCATTTTCTAAAAACAATAATATATGGAATTTATTTTATTTTGTATTTGAACAACAAATCATTGAAATCGATATTGAAAAAATATATATATAGATATTAACTTGGTTACCGTGACAGGTTTACAACAAAATGTTGATAAAATATTCATAATTGTTGATTTTATTACCTAATGCTGTTTCTTGCTTAATTTCCGTCCCGTTACTGTCCTCGTTTTGGTTTTGCTCTGTAATACAAAATATTTTTTATACAAATGTATGTAGCAACTAGCCTATTAAAAATATGTATAATAGCGCAACGGAAATATTATATTCGATACTCAGCATTACAAACATTTGGGTACATGAACATTGAACATGAATGTTTGTAATGGTCTGGGTTTAATATGCATGTATTAACAAAAATATATAAGTATGTTCATCAGTTATTTAGTACCCTAACTAAAAGCTCCTCGCTTTATATGGGGCTAGATGGCACTGTGTGTTTGAAACTTATTAATATTTATAAAAGTCGGTTAACTGAATTTATATTCCTGAAGCCTATTAAAGAATTTCTTTAACAGTCAACCATACTGTTAAATAGATGCCAAAATAGAACAGTACAATAAAAGTTATGGATTAAGAGACATTTATCCAGTTCTTAATCGCTATATTTGGTGTCTCATAATCATATTCTGTAATTGCAATTTAGATAGGTAAGTAGGTAATATGGCTTTTTAGCTAAAATATATTACATAATAAATTAATATTTTATGTTCGTGTGTGTGTGTGTGCGAGGGGGTTTCGATGGATGTGATACTTAGATAAATAATAAATTTACTAGATGCACAATCTCACTGAAAACGTGTCCGCGGCAAGTCTGCCTATTGCGTCAGTCGGGCCGACTTTTCATTAATAATCACGTCGCTCGCTACATATCATAATGACATAGTAGTGTACTCGTGCTTTTGATTTTATTCTCCTTCTATGACGCGTTAAGGTCAAAATTGAAATGAATAATTTTATGTTCTAAATATATCAATAATTATATGTATGGCTCTGACATTTTTTAGTTGACGTTTCTACGTGATTGTGCATCTATTATAGTCAGTTCATTGTTGATAAAAGATGTAATATCAATACGTAAGCGTAGTCAACTTTATAACCACCGCAGTCGAATATATTTAACGACAAGAATTTTGAAATGTGTTTCGATTCCCGGCAGTTATAAGGTTAATAGGTTGCCAAACTTAGAACCAATCGAAACACTTTATCACATGCATAGGCTTAACATCGAATGATGTTGCCATCTGAATTGAACCTGCACGTAGTGATAATGTGACAACAATAAAAGGGATTATCTTGTGTGATCGCATGCACTGCAGAGGAACCTTGAGGGTAAAGCAATTAAGGAAAACTACTTTCCACCGTGAGACTGCTTCATATGCTTTAAACAAGGAAGTAAATATTATAAAGGTACATATTGAGGACACAATATGCCACCGTGAGCCATACCAACGAAGGAACAAATTATTTGTTTAGAATTAGGGCCAAAGGCATTATATTATCTCTTAAATATATCTAATACAATTCCTTGTATTACAACTGGTCCAGAATTTATACTGGTTCAGAAACTAAACTGATCAGAAAAGCCTTTTTCAAAACATTATTCAAGAAACAACAGTTACTTTCTAATTTGAGGCACGATATCCACTGACAGACAGAAATGACATTCTGTTCTGAGAACATCTGTAATACAGCATTATTGCTCTAGTGGGAGAAACATAGCTGATCTCAATAGTCTCCATAAAGTTATCACTCCTTCTGTAGAAGTCCCTTTTGTGAAACAACATTGTTGCTATAATATTATTATGAATGATTATGGTAAGGTGGATATGCAACACCTTATTTGTTTTCAGAGACCCCTGTCTTACTTATACTGCTTGAGATGTCAACAACATTAATGTGAAAAATTTAGCAAGTTCGGTGGATCAGATTTAAAAATATCTCATAGGAATACCTACATTTTCTCAAGCTTTTCATAATAGTGCTGTATCCTGTCTTTGGAATTCATGAAATGGATATACAGTGTCGAACTCACCATAAAATCTATCCGTTTTTTAAGCTGATTGGGCACCAATACCCAAAAAATATTTTGTAACAAGATAGACACTCATGCTGATTACAACCAACATTAAGCTATGGTCACAAAGGTGGTTAAGGTAGCTTAAGATTAATGGTCTGGTTTATGTATTTCATGTGCCTTAAGAATTACCTTCATTTTTCAAAAGTTCAGATTTTTCATATTCAAATTTCAATTTCCTCAATAAACTGTTGCAGTAATTTCGGTATTTTGTATACTTGAGTTTGAGTTCGGCATTGTTAGGATCCTTTTTAACACATTTGTGCAGTCTATCACGGTTCCTCATACAGCGAACCATTCCGGGTGTCAACCAGGGTTTGATAATACGATCACGACGAGGAATTTCATCAACCTCAGAGTAGGTATTGATGATTTCATTTATTTCATCTGACAAGGCAGAATTATAATTGTGTGAGTATAGTGTTATAATATAATTGTGACTTAAATAAATGAAATTGGTAGGCAATTTAATATCAATGTGCAATTTAACTTACCAACAACATCAGTTTCTTTATATTTCATCATGTTCAAGATGTGCTGCTTCTCTTTAGTAAGATGTTTCTTTCCATTCAAATGCATCGTCATTTGTTCAGTGCAAGTCACTGATGTCTAAAAATATTATCAAATATTAGAATCACAACGCTTTTTCCAAGCAACGAATTAATTTAACAACAACATTATCTAATTTTTGATTTGTCAAAGCTTAAAACATTCTGGCTAAAGCTATAAAACTTACAAATAAGCTGAAATGTTGAGATTAGACCGTAATCCATAGATAGGGGCTAATGCGAATTAGTGCTTTAACTAGTTGCCGGAACGACGGCTTAAGACTTCAGAGAAGCACAGAGGTACTCGGGAATATATTTTGCATAAATATAATTATACTTATATGTTATCTGGCGCTAAATGGGGGAGACCTATGTCCAGCAGTGGACTGCGATAGGTTGAAGAGAGTTTGTTACTGGTAACAGCTATCAAATAATTCTTACCAATTTATAAAGCGTATTTATGCATGACAAAATATAGGTATTTCACATAATTAAAACTTTCTGGCTTAAATAAATTACCTTGCAAATGTCACAAAATAGATCAGATGAAACTGGTTTCTTATCCTGCTCCACTTTTTCTTCAGACTGCTCAGTCTCAATCAATGCTTTTAAGTGTTTTTTCTCACGGCGAATCAGTTGCTCCCTAAAATAATTTAAAAGGATTTAATAAAATATTAAAAAAAAACAACATTATATTATTTTCCGAATATAAGGAATTTGCATACGTACAATCTTCCGCGCATGTTGTTTTGAAGTAGCATCGGATTTTTAGGATTTTTTCGACCCTCTACAATTCTGTAACATAAACGCTTATATAAATTTAAATGTTAAGAATGTTTTATCGAGTATTAAAATAAATCAATAACGAAACTTACGCGCGGTGTGGTTTACCAGCATAGTGGGATTCGGCGTGTGTTTTAGATGTTATTTGAACATCGCATAATTCACATAAAGATCACGAGACCTGAAGGGTACCTGAAAAAATAATATATAATAAAATCCTGACACAAAAATATATTAAACTATTTTTATTATACATACCAAGATCTATTTACGAATTATGTTAAATAGTCATATCAATTTTGATTTATTTACTTACCAACACTCAAGAAAATAATAATATCTTATCGTATAAATAAAATTTGAGTGTCTGTTGTAATATTGAGATACATGTACTTTATTACACCAATAATAACAAAATAACTTTTTTTTGTATGTGTATTTGTTCCCGGTAATCTCTGAAATGGTTGCACCGATTTTGACAGGACTTTTACTGGCAGGTATTAACAGCTGAATAATAAGTATTAACTTAGGCTACTTTTATTTTTAAAAATTAAGTAATATTGTAATGGCCAGTACCGCGCGCAATTCATGCGGCGTCTAAACGGAGGGTTTTAATTAAATTTGCTATGGAGACAGTTGGTAATTACAGACACTCTAATTTTATTTATATGTTTGGAGATACATAGCTACTTAGTAATTTTATTTCAGCAGTGAAAATCATGAAGATAATATTTTATCATTTTTGTCATAGGATAATAGGTTTTTGCCTACATTCAAATATATACATAATTTGCAGAAAATAGGTGGATATGGTTTACAAATAATTTGGTACTCTAAAAAATTCATTGAAAATCAAAGAACTTAGGATATAAAAATCAAAGATATAATCAACAACTACACAAAATTACCTATATAGTTCATTGTATTTCTATAGCGTATACATATAACTGCCTGCCTGAACTTTTTAATCATTAAATCAAGATCCGTATTCAAACCCCAGGTTTTACTGAACTTGGAGTCAGACAATTTGGTACAATGTAAGTTTCAATTTTGACGACTTTGTTCACATAAACTTCACTTGGTATTTGAAGTCTACAAATAACGAGGTTCTAAGCTCACTATGTTGTAGGCAACAGCACAAGTGAATACTTTCGTGAATCATATTGTTTGGTTTGCAATAACTTCAACATGAATTAAATATGTGAACTGATATACATGTCGGCAAAACACCTATGGAAACATTACATTGTCAAATCATCTTTTTTACCTCATTTTGTTGAAATCCCAATTCAGGTTTATGGGATAGCCATCTCTTTTGATTCTTCAGATGATTTTTGGAAATATAGTGCATGCGAGCTGTAATCAAATGTAGTTAGTATTACAACATTTGTTTCACAAATGTTATGCAACAGTAGGCAGGTTAGATATTACTAACCAAACAAAGTGTATGTAGTTTAGATTTTTAATCAGCTGGAAGCATCTTTATTCTATAAACCATATCAAAAGGCTGCTATATGGAAAAAAAATATCCCGACATTGCTAAAAAAAATTAACTGCCACACCCATTTCTCTTCATGAACATTTCATTTAATGTGTTTGAAACTGAATGAGACTGAAGTTTTAAATATTTAAATAATTTGCAATTTATACACAAATATATCCAACAGACACAGTTAAATTTCTATTGTTTGGAATCCTGAAGGTTAATCTTATTGGCATAAAACTTCTCATTTGGCATGTTATTATAACACTAAACTATTTACAAAATTAATAATAATTTGAAGAATTGTTTAGACAAATCCACATATTATGCAATTTTACTTACAATGGGCAAATGAATCGAAGCTCTGTGCACATAACCCACAGTAATTGGGTTCAATAAATTGGAGCAAATCCTTGGGCAGGTTTTTCAGGTGTTCTTTAGCAACACCACACCCTGAAAACAAATGTTTAAGAAAAGGTAAATGCAATAATGAAACTATTTAATTTAATATAAAGACTTACTCACTTATAAGATATTTAATAGCCTTATCATCATGTGTAAACCTTCTTTGAGGAGGGCCTCCAGGGCCAAATCCCCTGCCCATAACGAATGGGGGTGGTCCAGACCAGAAATCTGGCCCAGGCCCTGGCCCAAAACCAAAGGGGGGTACACCCCGAGGTCCAGAGGGGCCAGGTGGTCCATAGCCTCCACTGTAGTCACCGTAGGCATCACTGTACCGCTTGTTCCTGAAATGTAATATGGTATTTTTAGTATGTACAATTTTTATAGCAACTTTTAAAATATTAAATACTAGCGATCAGCTTATGCTTGGCACGCTTTCGCCTCCCCGAACGGCCGGGACCACCACAAACGCTACATACTGCAATTTTTAAATGTAATATCTTCGAACATAATCATTTAAATCATACGGCATATAGATCTTTATTAAATCAACAATGTATGTATGGTATTTTAATAGATAGGGAATAATGCTGTTGTGGTTAAAATAGAATATTGGCCATTATTTGTCCTTTAATTATTTATGACATCACATTAGAAACCTCAAAAATAACACTATTTCTTCACTATTTAATGGATGTTATTATAGTTATAAACCTTCCTCTTGAACCACTCCATCTTTTAAAAAAAACGCATCAAAATTTCGTAGTTTTAAAGATTTAAGATTTTGTCGTAGTTTTAAGAGTTAAGATTTATAGGGATATAGGGACATGGGGACAAAAAAGCGACATTCACTTCACACTATGTAGTGATTTAAGAAGACTACAAAATTATATTAAACAACCACCCTTAGATTTAGGAGTGCCAGGTTACAGTAAAAAATGGCAAAGCAGACCCAATTTTGCCTAAAATATGGATAAGAATTACTTTGTGGTAGACTTGGTACTGAGTTGTCTAGGTAGACACGACCACAGTGCCAGATATAGCCCCATAAAATAGGGGTGTTATTTATGCACTTTATGTTTCAAGATGAGAAGCACTGTAACTAGTAAAATTATTGTTTCTGAATCCTAACATTTGTTGTCTCAGGTGACTATAAATACATTTGGTTTCCGATGCACTAGATAGTTTAGGATGTGATGTCATTATTAGATTTTTGTAACATACCTTACATTACATTACTTACATTGCCTTTTCACCAGTTTAAATTAAAGATTAAAAAAACCCTCATGAAAAAAGGTTACTATACAATAGAAGAATATTTATCGGATAAAGATGTGTGGTCTTGCACTTAGTGTTCCAGTTACAAAATCTTTGTAATAAATTATTGTAAATCTATGTGTAGGTAAATGACAAAACTGTAACCACTGATATAAAAAGATTAAAAGAGTAACTCGAGTTTCTTGCCGGCTCTTCTCGAAGATCCTACTTATTCCGAACCGGTGGTAGAGTCACAAAAAATATGATAATAATAACAATTGACGATTCAAAAGTATCTGTAACAGATTTATTTGAATAAAGATTTTTTTCTTTCTTTCTTTCAATACAAAGTCTCAATGGAATAGATCTAATCATCTCATCATTGTTACAGCCTAAAATGTCCACTGCTGAATGAAGGCCTCCCCTAATGAATTCCATGTGGGCCTATCCCTAGCAGTTAACATCCATCTATCTGGCTGGAGGTCAGCCTATGCTTCGGTTTTGTTACATGGAGGCACAAGGTGCCTCACCACAGGTGCATGTGGATCATCTGCCACTACCCTAAGTGTGCTTTTGTCACTCCCTCACACTCAACTCATTAGTGATGCCACTTTCTACAAGAAATAAAGATGCTTGAGCGCGCTTTTGGCAAAGTCCATCAACTTGCTGCCCATGTACAGATTTTGACAGACAGGACTAACCCTTAAGCAAATTAAGCACTAGCTTAGGGCCCCACGTCCAGGGGGGCCCCCGACGAAGCAAAAAAAAATGAACAGAAGGTTTACTGGGAAATCATCATCAGTGAATGCCCGAAAAAGCCGCAAGGCGCATTTTTTTTGTAAATAATTAAATATAGGTACTTTAGTTTTTGTTTTTGTGGCATCTACTCCACTTCCAAGGTACGTTTAATATATTTTCATCTTATTTTACAAAAATACTAATGTTTTTCAATAGTAACCTATGCGCGCACTGCGATTATGTTCGGTGAAAAATAATTTCATGCAAAATCGACTTGCGTTTTTTTCGCAGTGCGCGGATTCAAGTATGTTACTCTTGTTTTTTTTAATCGTGTAGGTTTTTTTAAAGACAAATTCTTGTTCTTTTTCTTAGCGAGTGGACTGACCCCACACAAGTCCCTGTTTCAGAGTTTTGAAACCGCTTCACGGCTTTTGACGCGGTGTTTGATTAACGACAATTCGAAGGCGGCCGGGACCGACGGCTAAACGTGCCCTCCGAAGCACGGAATCGTCTTTCTTTTAGGAGAAACAGGTGATTTAGGAGGTGACAGGCTATACCTAAAATGTCCTAACCTAACTGACAAAACTAACACTCAAAAAGTGAAAAATCATTACCTATGTTGTCAACTACTGCGCTATACTACTAATTCCTGTTGACATACTGACAGGGGGGCCCCACAAGTGTGGTTGCTTTTAGGCTTTAGGGCCCCGAGTAGTCTTAATCCGGCACTGAATCGAGCCATCATGATGCCACGGACCGCCACTGCTCTTTGCTACCTTCCACATCCATGTCAACCTTAAGGTCGTTGCTAAGTATGTGTCCAAGATACATAAACTGAAATACTCAAAGTAGATTGGAGGTATGTATGCCGGACACTTACCATCAGCCCCAAAGACCACATAGATGCTTTTTTTTACATTATATGACAAATCATGTGACTTAGCATAGTACTAACACATACTGCGAACAATCTTACAATCGCGCCTGCAGTGGAACCGAGCAGGACCATGACATCCGCATAGGTAATGTTGTTAACACTAAAACCACCCACCCTGCATCCGATACGCATACCGCTGAGTACCACCATAAGGTCATTTATGTATATGTTGAGATTTAAGAAATGACGTTTTAGTAGGGTAAAATGTAAAATTACCGAAAATTTCCTCCAAATCTAGGCCGGCCAAACATGTCCATTGGAACTCCCGTATCAACGTTATCACGCCAGCCCAATTCATTGCATCCTTCTCCTCCCATGTTACGTCTATTTGCCATAGTGTGCACTTTTTGATGGTATACTTTGTCCTTAATTGAGTTAATTTATTAACAAGCAAAAGCGTCGTCTCGTCTGTAGATAAAACACAAACGTCTAGCCCAAAGAGTAGGTACCGTAAAACGGGGTGACTAGAAATTGCGGGGTGAATAGAAAGATATTCCGGAAAGTTTTTTCTACTACAATTTTATGGCAAAGAAATAGGAAAGTATACTAAACTGCTTTATTTTCACTAGGGCAATATTTTTTTGATGTAATGGCAACACCTATTAGCAATGAAGTTAGCAAAAAGTATAATTTCTGACAGTGTTTAGTGTAACCGGTCAAAGGAGTGATTCGAAGGTGTCGAAATCTTTGTATTTTTAATTCATTATACGTTTTCTGCGATAATATAACTAAGTTTAATTGTTCTTCGTGAATTGATTTTGCGCAAAAGTAAGTACTATGTTTCTTATATTTATGGTTTATTCATGAAAATTATGAATTGCTCATTTTTAGTTTATTTTTGAGGTTAATAGACACGGGAAAGAGGTGAATAGACACGCAGTATGGGGTCAATAGATACGCCATATAGGTGAATAGACACGCAGTATGGGGTCAATAAAAACAAGACTGATTTTTTAAACAGGGTTGTCACATATCCTTATTCTTACTTATACTTACCTTATGTAGGTATCCTTTCCTTACTATGTAAAATGTAAAAATGAATTTGTATATTTGTTTGTTACTTCTTCATGCTTCAATGCCATAAAATTTGGTATGAATATAGTTTTAGCCCCAGAAAAGGTCATAAAATAGTTTTAATCTCAACGTTCCTACGGTGAGGTGCATAGCTAGTAAGGTCTAAATAATAATATACAAATTACAATTTTTTCACTGTTAGTCCGTCTGTCTGTCTGTTATCAGATTGTATCTCAAAAACAGTGATAGCCAGACAGTTGAAATTTTCACCAATTACCAATATATTTCTGTTGCGGCTATATCATCAAACACCAAAAAGAAAATGAAATGAATATTTAAGGGGGGCTTCCTTACAATAACCACGCATTTTTGCCTTTTTGCTCGTTAAAATAAAAAAATACAATAAAATAAAATAAAATAAAACAAAATAAATATTTTTAGGATGATACTTAATTTTTTGATGTTTTTGATTGATGCTGATTTTTTTTGTTTATTCATAATAATATTAGCTATGTAGGTGGTTCTTTGTTTGTATAATATTTGTACTGTAGGCGTCTGTTTTTTCATTTCAGGTGTATTTGTTTAAGGTACCTTTATCACCAATATGCCTCGCATATATAAGCCGGATCCAAGAGGTAGACGCTATAAAAAATACGACGAAGCATTAATAGCAGCCGCTGTGGAAGAATACAAAACAAAAAAAGAATCGTTAAAATCTGTAGCTGAAAAATTTCATATCGATAAATCTGTGTTGTACAGGCACTGCACAAGGAAAATGAAAAAGCAGGGAGGACAAACGATTCTAAGTGAAGAAACTGAATTAAATATGATAAAATATATAAATATATGTGCCGAATGGGGGTACCCCTTAGACGCCCTAGATTTACGGTTCTTTGTGAAAAATTATTTAGATAAAGCAGGGAGGACTGTATCTAAATTTAAGGAAAATTTACCAGGGCCAGATTTTGTTGCCTCATTTCTGAAACGACATAAAGACAAAATTTCCCAAAGGAATTCACAAAATATAAAAACAAATAGAGCTGCGGTCTCACCTACAGTTATCAAAGAATATTTTAACCACTTAAAAGATTCCTTGACCGATATTGATCCTAATAATATCGTGAATTATGATGAAACAAACCTGACGGACGACCCTGGTCGAAAAAAAATTATAACCAAACGAGGTACGAAATATCCTGAAAGAGTGATGAATCACTCAAAAGCAGCTGTCTCAATAATGATGGCCGCCACCGCTACAGGGGAGTTGCTACCACCTTATGTGGTTTACAAATCCCAAAATATATACGATACTTGGAAAGAAAATGGACCTCCGGGTACTCGCTATAATCGCACGGCAAGTGGTTGGTTTGATGCCGCCATGTTTGATGATTGGATTAGAACCATCATATTACCTTTCTTTCAGAATGAAGAAGGAAAAAAATGTCTGATCGGTGATAATCTATCGTCTCATTTATCATTGGATGTGATCAGACTTTGTCATGAAAAAAATATATTCTTCATTTTTTTGCCGGCTAATAGCACCCACATAACCCAACCACTGGATGTGGCCTTCTTTAGGCCTATGAAAATCGCATGGCGTAACATCATTTCAAAATGGAAAAAAACAGATGGGAAGTCCCAATCGACTGTTCCAAAAGGGTGCTTCCCGAAATTATTGAAGAAACTCATGGAAAATCTCAGAAAATATGCCAAAGACAATATTCAATCAGGTTTCAGGAAAACAGGAATATACCTTTGAACGAAGAAAAAGTGTTAAGTCGATTACCTGTTGATAACAATAACGATGATGAGGATGCAGTAGAAAACTCAATATTAGATATTTTAAAAGAAATGCGATACGGCACAATGAACATTGTAGAGCCTAAACGAAAAAAGAAAATAAACGTCATTCCAGGGAAAAGCGTCGGAAGTGAAATAGAAGATTATGTAGATACAGATGAAAATGATATACCTACTAAAAAGAAGAAATCAAATTTAGATCCAAAAAAAAAATGCGATAACACAAAGAATATAGAAGAAGATAAAGATGTTACTATGTTAAAGAGACCAAAAACCATCTACTATTAAAGGAAAAGGTAAAAAATCCAAATCTCATTTTGAAGTAAGTAAACAAGAAAATAAACAAGAAGACCGTGAAAATAACGAAGTAAATAAACAAGAACATGAAATACCATATTTCAGAAAAGATGAAGGAGAAGATAAAGCAGATATATCTCAAATTGAATTAAACCGATTCGAGGAAAAGCAACAAGACAATGAAAATAACAAATGTTTGAGTGGAGAACAAAATGTAGGTGAAAATTTTACCTTGGATTGTGCGGAGCTAGATTTAGCAACTATGCCTATTATCTGTCAGGATATTTTATTATATGGAGAAGAAGTGGTCACTGATAATGCTGAAATTCAATATCTGGATTGTAGCTCAAGCGTGAAACACCTACAGATGACAGACCTACAGAAACACGACAAAATACACATGGATTTTAGCGAGAAATCTGAAATGAACTTTTATAATGGTCCATATTCTCAACAGCAAAAATATGTTAAAATTCTTGCTAACGAGCTATTTCCAATGGATACGACTAAAAGAAATAAAGTGATTGTGAAGAAATGTAAAAGAATAAGTGCACTGTCTCCTGTGAAGATATCTAAGTCTCGCTTAGCAAATGATCAATCCAGCACAAGTGGCATGAAAATTCCAACACTGCGACGACCATCTTTTTATAAGAATGATTCAGATATACTCCGAGATTTAATGGATGATTCCATTTAATTTTGAATAATTCTTAAAATCTCGAAATATCAAATACTATAATTATTTGTACTATTGTTTGTTTTCTTTTGCCTCATTTTTTTTATTTTTTACTATTTCACAACTACGGCGACGTAACTTGTTCATTTACACACTATAATAATTATGTAAACGATAGCCTCTTTAGTTTCTACACACTGTAGTCGATCTAAAAATGTACCTATGTACATTTATTAAATTAAATTAAAGTCAGCCCAATGTTAACATAAATAATGTGTAAATGGACAAAACGTTGCCGGATTTGTAAAATAGTGTAAAAAATCAATTTTCAATGGTGTCAATTTTCTTGAGTTTACTTTGCGTTTTAAATGTTTTTAACTTACTATAAAAGCTGAATAACCCTCGTTAAATATGACTAGATAGTTATGTTTGAAATTTTTACAATAATTAACTTATTCAATTCAATGAAGGTAACTACATACTACAATTTAATCGTGGTAAACCTACTAATTTTGAGAATGAAGTAGATGTCATGTTTATTTATTTTTTTACGATAAGAATAAATTCAATCAGAGGCAGGTTGCTACATCGTGGTAAACCTACTAATTTTAATAATGAAGAAGATGTCATGTTTATTTATTTTTTTTACGATAAGAATAAATTCAATCAGAGGTAGGTAGCTACATGCTAGTTACTTGTCAATTTATTTATGGTAAACCTACTAATTTTGAGAATGAAAAAGTTCTATTTCACCGCTCACATAAATAATTTACATTTAATTTTATTTGGATATCAAGGCATGTAGGTACCTATCTGATTGTCTGTGAGGAGAATATTTTGAGTTTAAATTCAAATATTGTTTATAACCAGTTACTTACAAATTGTCAACTCTGTATCAGTTAAGGCGCAGCGAGTCTGTAAGTCTGTAAGCGCCAATGTTTTTTTTAACATTGAGAGCGCCACTTAAGACTCTACACCTTAAGATAATTTTCTACACCTACAAAAGGATGTGTACTAGATTAAATTGCCCAATGAATAAATGACTATTTTCAACTTTTTTATTTTTATTTTGCCTCTACATAAACATCGTGCGTTTCTAACTTCCGTAAAGCATCAGTAATGCTACCTCTTTAATTTACCTAGAGCGAGTTACTAAAATTCACAGGTATACCTAATTAAATCTTTTCATATAAGCACCAGCATAACGACCTAAAGTTAGATTTTTATAAATAGCGCAGGATATATAATTTGTATTTTCAGCAAGTTGTTAAGCAATTTAAAAATTCAGTATTATAAAAATAAAATGGGGAGGTAGGTAAGTACATATACTAATTTACAAAGTGCCAACCCTACACAATTTTTCGATTCACCTCATATGTCGTGTCTATTCACCCAACTACGAGGTGAATAGAAAACTCATAAATTATTGTATTTTTTTCAAAAATCATCAGGAATATTGGGTAAAACTGTATAGTCACAAATTAAATAAACCTAGACTCACCCGGAAATTACATTTTCTTTGCCGTAGATAAATAAATACATAGTTTAAAACTTATCCGAAGTTCAAAATCGTGTCTATCCACCCCGTTTTACGGTACCTATATAAAGTTAGAGTCGGGACTTCCATAGAAAAAAAAAATTACACAAATGTCAAAACGGAGCAGAGATCTTGTACCAACATAACGAAAGTATACAGTCAATAGTACCAACATGAGAAACAACAAAGTGTTTGCAGTACATCCTACATAGAATATATCGATATTCGTAACAAATGTATATAGATATATTATACGATTTAAAAATATTTTCAGAATCTACATTTCGTTTTCATGGTAGAAGTAAATATATATTATTCTATACTTCTACCATTAAAACGAAATTGTATGATGGGTAAAACAGTAAATAAGTCAGGACCATAATTAATGTTTTTTATTAATGAGATGTTGTGATGATGATGAACATTTTGATTTCATTCGGTTTATCGTAGCAACTTCGGGCGGCAAAATTGACATGTCATTTGCCATGGAAGCAGCATCAGGCTGAAAGGAAGGATAAATGTTAGAAAACACACTTATAATATTTACAGATCACATAAACAATGTATACATGTAGTATTTAAAGTATAATAATAAACTTATTCATTTATACAGCGTTCCGCTTAAATTCACATCTTAAACAGGGGATCGTGAGTTCTTATCCCGTGGGGAGTAGTAACTTTGTGCGACAAGTTTAAGATTAAAGATTGAATCACCTGACTGTCCGAAAAGAAAGATTATTCCGTACCGGCTATGTTTTTAGGATGACAGTCGTAAACACGGTGTTTATGTGGGTGCCCTGCAGAGGGCTCAAAATCTGACCCATAACTTACATCTGAAAACAATATCGATATCGATAAAATTCAAAATCCCACACTAGTCTTGAATCAGCTATTTGTACATTTAACACAGATATATGATATTTTATCACATTAAGAATAGTTCTGAGATATGTATATTAAAAAAAACATTACACCTGGCTTATCAAGAGCAAATTTAGCCAAAAAGTGGCGTTTGATTCCGTCTTTTCTTCTGAACTTCGGCCACATATTTCACAGCACTGAAAGTTCATTTTACCTTTCTAACAAGTTCTGAAAGATAACTACAAATCCAAACAACGTTTCACTACTTTCCTTTATGAAAATATCTTATGCAAATGAAGAAAACCAGTAAATATGGCGTTGTCAAAAGTGATTATTTAGAACTTACATGTCATTGTCAAACTAACCGGGAAACAATCAAATGAAAGAGTGAGACTGAGGAATAAAAGTGAGATGGCAATAGCCGCCATTAAAATTCTGCTCCGTTTCATAGTAATTTATTTTTGTATGGAGTTGCACCAGACGTCTAACCTATTATTTTCTTATAATAGATTTATTTAAATCGATTTTCAAAGTCATATTAATCGATTTTTAATAAATCGAATAATTAATTACGCGATTAAATCGATTTTCTTAAGTAGCACCATCTATGCGCCGATAAAACAATTCTAGGCATTATTATTTGCGAGTTAGTACATATAAAATGTTGCCATCTGTAGTTATGTCGGCGAGTTACGTAGTTTCAGTTAAGTGAGATGTCAGTTATTATAGTTGTTGGTAACCAACAATAAAAAATAAAGATGTCTTCTAACCGTAAAACACCTAAAAGTGGCTGGCGAAATAATTATTTATTTATCGAATTTACAATAAAAATAAATAAAATACTAGTCAAATATACAATCATCATCATCAGCTAATTAAAGTCCCAACCGAGGGGCACGAGCCCTCCCGTATAGGGTGATTAGGCCTTAGTCGTCCACGCAGGCCCAGTGCGGATTGGACGACTTCACACACAACCTTCGAATCTCTTCGCAGGCGTGCATGAAGGTTTCCTCACGATGTTTTCCTTTGCCGTTAATGTACAATAAGAGCGTCGGTGGCTCAGTGGTGTGGACTGTCGCCTTCCTACCGGGAGGGCTGTGGTTCAAATCCCGACACGAACCAATGTATTTTCGATTTTTCGAAAATATATGTACGTTATCCGACGCTCTTACGGTGAAGGAAAACATCGTGAGGAAACCTTCATGCACGCCTGCGAAGAGATTCGAAGGTTGTGTGTGAAGTCGTCCAATCCGCACTGGGCCCGCGTGGACGACTAAGGCCTAATCACCCTATACGGGTAGGCTCGTGCCCCTCGGTGGGGACGTTTAATGAGCTGATGATGATGATGATGATAATGTACAATAAGCGTTTGTGACACTAATTGTTTTTAATTTTATATATATATATTTTGATGACCATAACGTCGTTTAGTTTTTTAGTGTCATTTTAAGTTTTAGTAAGTATTTTATTTTAATGCAAGTCACAGATACAATAGGAATGTATGAATTTATTATATTTTAGTTGTTGCGATAATAAAGCTATCATTTCGTTGAGGTGCTCATTTAATTTTAATAATAATCAAACGTTTAATGATACTGAGAATTTGTATCAATAACGATTTTTGGTAGGAATAATAAATCCTTATCTTGAATTTCAAAAGAACATCAATTGTTATGATTTTTATTTTTGAATTGTTTAATCATATTATTTTATTAAAGGATTGGAAATGATTCAAAAGAATCGTTTCTTTATTTCAAAAATATTCATTATTTATTTTCTTAAAAATCAATTAAAATTGACTACAATAAAATCGATTTTTATGAAATCGATTTTTTCCCAATCATCTCACATCCCTCTCTCACCCAGGATTAAAGACTAAAACAGAAAACTACGACCGACCAAATTAAAAGTCAGTGTTGCCAACCCTAATTTTAGAAAATTAGTAGAATACATGCCCAAACTCCTCGGAGGAAAAAGACGGGAGCCGTTAACAGCTACAAGTTACGAACAAATAATTCTGCCACATTTTGAGGTAGGGCGGGGGGAGAAACCCAATACCACATAGTAAATTCACGCACACAGGCACAAAAAAAATTTGTGTCGTTACACAACACACAAGTTCAAAACAATATCAGTGTGGCACTTTTAAGCACACACACATTTAAGTTACAGTAAACGACCGTAACGTACAGCGAACTGCACGAACACATTGAAATGAAAATTGTACAAAGAGACGGAAAAAAAGTATCGATATCGATGTTTTGAGGAATTTTTATTAAACATATTCTTAATAATTATTTTAAATCATTTTGTTTGTTACATGGGATAGATTTTGTCTAACATTTAAATGTATGAAAAATTCGATGAAAGTTTGTATTGTATTGTTAAAATTGGACCAAAGTTTTAGGCCTAGAAGCTTATAAAAGGGTGTCCATATTTTTCTAAATTGAGTTTTAAGGTGCACTATGCCAATAATCTAAATTAACTATTTATTGTGCATCCGAACATACGAATAATAATTTCATCCAGGTTAGGTTTCGGTATATGTAAACTGCAGAGACTAAGCTGCTCAGCCAGCATTGGTAAAAACAGTCATGTTCTTCGTGGGTAGACCCGCGGGTAGAAACTATTTTATTATTTAAAAATATATATACGTATGTATGTTCAAATTTTCCTATTTTTACAACCTCAATGTCCTTTCTAAAGATTTATCACACCTCCAAATTTTTAGTCATGTAGGTGGTACTTCCACAATTATTTTTATATATGTAGCGGAACTGTGATTAATTACAATTATTAATAATTACCAACATCATCATCAGCTCATTGACGTCCCTATCGGGGGACACGAGCCTACCCGTAAGTGTGTTTAGGCCTTAGTCGTCTACGAGGGCCCAGTGCGGACTGGCCGACTTCATGCACAACCTTTGAATGCCTACGCAGGCGTGCGCAGGTTTCCTCACGCTGTTTTCCTTAACCGTAAGAGCGTCGGATAACGCACATATAATTTTGAAATAAATATCATAATTACCAACAATTAATAATAAATACAAAAACACATTAGTTGCGATAAATGTATAAAATTTTCAAAAATATCGTACACTAAGCATATGTTTTAAGCTACGGAGGCATATTCACATACACATATAAGTACTTTCTAATAAACACCAGTTACGTGGACTTTTTTTTCGAACTGACTAAATAAAATATCTATGAATAAAAACCGAATCAAAATCCGTTGCATACTTTTACAAAGGGATACAGGTATAGTTTATTGATTTAGTTTTTATCTTATATAAAAACAAAACGTATCTTATAATCGCTCTGTTATTAATCACGAAGTATTTATCAATCAAGAGACATCAGTAATAATATTAAAGGGGTCTGTTATTTCGTATTTGTACACAAAAGCTTTTAAAAAAATCTGAAAATGGACGCTGCATGATGGTCAAAACGTCGATACAAAAATTAAGAATTTTATGTGATTTCATATTATTAGCCAAATGTATTTGTTATTAAAAAAAGTTGAAACCTTGCTTTCGCTCAACTATAAAACCAAAGTTTGAAATATCGATAACAATTTTCGACAACACCCTGACTCTAGCGTGCCGAGTTTCAACCACATAGGGTTGCGTATCCCTGATTTTTAACATGTAAATTATTTTTTAAAACTATTGATCTAATAAATCAAACAAATCATATTAAAAACGAATTCGATAGTGGATATACATGATATAACGAAACAAATACCTTTTAAACAAATTTTGTTTAATTCGGGACTATAATTAAGCCGCTATAAAATTTAAATGTAATACAAAATATATTTTTGTATTTTTGACATTTACTGACGCTATTCGATACATTTTCAATGAATAAGTTAGTTTCGGAAATGTAACGATAATTCTTATTTTCATTCGTCGCTCATAAATAAAAATGCATTCAAACTATGAGTTAGCAACTCTAAAACTAGTCTCGTGGGGAGTGCGCGCTAGTCTCGTGAGGAGTGCGTTGTAGTCTCGGTACACCATCAAATGTCATTTCTTAAGCGGTAAATTCAAAATTTCAAAAAAGAAATTTTTGATTATTTTCCTTAAATTTAAGGTAAAATGAATAAAACAAACTTACAAATGAAATGTTACGCCATCCTTTTTAAGACTCGAAGTTCTAGATTTCTTGGAACAAGAAAATACGGCACAAATTGGCATTTTTATTGGAGCTCCGTTCAGACTCGCGTACTGGTAGCGTTTGAATACTATTGGCTGTTGGTTTGCTAATATATTTACGTATGATTTCGAATCCATCGCATTGGGCAGAGGGGTAATAGCACAATAACTTCTCCTGTCTTTTTTCCTCCGAGTCAAACTCGGTAGAAGTTCGTAGAATCCAAGATTGAAAATAGGTAGATCTATCACCTTAATTTGATAGGTTTTTTTTAATATATCGATATAATTTTATTGATTGTTTGTGTTTATAAAGGCCATGGGCGGCCTATTCTTTGTGATAAGACTTTTAGTATCTAAAAACCCTCTAGTAGTGTATGTGTCAAGTCTATTTCTTTGGCAGGTTTTCATATTATGTAATAATAGAGGAAAACAGTCTCTCATCATTGGCACTACTATGAGGAAGAAATAAATTTCTTATGGATTGACATAGTAGATAGAGGAAACATTGGAGACTGGTCTCCTTTTTTGGTTAATGAATCATACTTCCAGAACTCTTCAGGTGTAGGATCTGCATTATTTTCTGTTGAGCTAATTCACAAAGCCATACCACCTCATCCTTCAGTAAGAGAATAAAATGTTTTCAAAAATGGCG
The DNA here is from genome assembly GCA_019425675.1 of Leucinodes orbonalis. Lineage (NCBI taxonomy): Eukaryota > Metazoa > Arthropoda > Insecta > Lepidoptera > Crambidae > Leucinodes > Leucinodes orbonalis. Next base: position 105,256 of record PQWD01014482.1, read on the forward strand.
TTGAACATTGTTTTTACTTTTGATTTATTTATTCATTAGGCTATTTTTTGTCGCGTTTTCACCCACCACTTCCCTGTCCCTGTCAAAAACGAAAAAATATCACATTTTTTTTTTCAAAAATCCACCCCCAACCCTTCAATTAGGGGAGGAAGTATCACATCCAATTTTTCGCTTTATTTAAGGAGAAAGATAAAAATTGGTATGAGGGCTGTAAGTCACAAACAATAAATCTTTCATTTTTCTTTTTTCGGAAATCGGCCCCAAAAGCCTTAAAAGAGAGGGGAAGGGGGGATATTATACCGGACTTTTTTCAGTATATATATGTTACAAATATGTAAACCTTTAGAGGGGGAGGGGATTCCTAAGTATAGTGATATATATGTATATATATTTTTTTGGAAACGGACTTCAAAACTTTGTAAGGTCGGCGGGGGATTCCTATGTATAGTGATATATATACATATATATAAATAGGTTTTTTTTTCAGAAATGGACTACTACACCTTTTTAGTTGGGGGGGGGGGGAATACTTTGTATAGTGATATAAACATATATATATAACCCCAAAACGTAGTACGTACGAGTATATGAGTGATATATATGTATATATATGGTTTTTTTTCGGAAATAGACCCCAAAACCTTTAAAGGTGTGGGGGGGGGGAATCGTATGTATAATTATATATCTTACTAGCTTTTGCCCGCGGCTTCGCTCGCGTTAAATTCGGGATAACATGGCTCCACTTTCCTGGTAACGAAAACAGAATAATTTTAACACTGCATCTTCTTCTTCTTTTTCGCTTCGCATACCACTTTTTTGCTTTTCACTTTAAAAACTGGGTAAATAAATAACCCCTTTTTTTAAGAACACTTTTTCACAGGAAAGTGGAGGAGATGTTATCCCGAATTTAACGCGAGCGAAGCCGCGGGCAAAAGCTTATAAAGAAATAAATTAAACAGCGTTCGTCGTTCTCTTGAAAATTGGTTTGGCACAGACTTAAAAAAGTATAAGTATTACGTTCATATTAACAAGTTAATGATTATTTTATATCACTACCGTTAATACATGATTTTTCTTATTCAAAATTAAAATAGAGGTGACGTATATAATAGAAATTATTTTTTTCTTTTTAGTTCATTTTTGAAGGCGGTTCCCTTTTAATTAATAAATAAATAATATAGCTTTTATTTGTTTTGGAATAATAATTTTTGTTTTAATTTTTTTTGTTTATTTAATTCATATTTTTTAGTGATAGGTTTGTAATGAACTTTTAGTTATGATTTCGTTACCTTCGTTTATGCAGTGAATTAGTGATAGTTTTTACGAATAATCTTTGTTGCCCGGTAAATTTATTATTCGTTTGATAAGTTTTGCAATCATGGCTTTGACATATTAGTTACTATTTGGTTTGCCTACGGAACAAGGTAAAAAATTAAGAGTGCATTAAGGAATAGTCGCGCAAGGGAGAACGAAACTATCGTCAGCGTGCTGCTTGTGCTTAAAAACAGATGAGCACAAAGAAGTTCGCTTATCAAAACATCGTAAAAACACTCATGCTATTAGGCTCTCCGAAACAATTATTCCTATATTTTTAAAACGTTCCAGACGCTCTCCTGATGGTTAGTGAGACGCCTGACCATGGCAAAGCGGCATTTATAAACCAACAACTGATAAATAGTTATTATTCTCCATCAGTGCTGCACTGCGCCTGACACCAGAGACAACAGATGTTAGGTCTCTTAAACCCGGTAATTTTACTAGATACAGTGCCCTCATCCCGAAACACCAAAGTTCGTAATACTTCTGTTTCACGGGACGATATCTGGCACTGCGGCGGTACCTAACTAAACGACTCAGTATCGAGTCTACCACCTAGTAAACTTATTCTTAGTAACTTGTACAGGCCGCGTGTACCCTTATGGTAAAAATGGTAATGGCTATAGGCTATATATAATTACACTGAGTGCAATAAGAGCAATAAGGATGAATGTTTTATAAAACCGGGGGTTTCTTTTCCTAATAAGAGCTTCGGCTGCGTGCGCTGCGTAAACAGTTAAAGTATCGCAAAAGTCATGTATGACAGTATTGTTCCACTTTAAAAGTTCTAAAAAAAAGTCTGCTCTTTCAGAGATCGCCCACTATAACCTTTTTATTGCTAACCAAACTTGTTCTAAAATAATGCATTGTTTGCGAAGGTGTTTCTTAAACATCATGTTCTTATCCAAATAAATACGATATTCATTACAAGTATTGTTGGATTGGCAACATTTATATTTTAATTAATATAGTTTTGCTGATAGATAATTTGGTTTTGTATCTGGCAGCACTCTCTCGCTATGCCGGTCAATGATATAACGTCTTGTTGTGTACCGTAAAACGGGGTAATTGGTCCAACTTCAATTTCAACTTTAATTTTAACCTTGTTCCGTAATGTATACGGTTTTTTATGGTATTCTTTTTATGCGTGATATGCTCTTTTAGATGTCAATTGTTTTAGTTTCTTCAAAATATTGCCATATTTCGATAAATTTCAACAAAACCTTAGTGGTTCCAATTTACCCTGACGGGGTTAATAGGCACGGAGGGAGGTTAATCGGAATTTTGACTAGGGTTGTCACTCAATATATACGAAGAAACCTAAGTACCTAACTTTGAATTTAAAATGGAACGGTACTTAAGCATAAAAATAACCTGAGTGAGTCATATTTATTTTTATTGTAGGGAAGCATAACAAGTATCAATTTTAACAAAACATAAAGTTCCTTAAAAATCAACGAAAAATATAGTTTTTTATTCCTGTAATAAGGTTCAATACAATTACTCTCTTCTAAATTTGTCTTTGTAATGTTCAGACTTCTTCTTCTCTTTTAGATGAATGAGTCACTTGTTTCATATTTTTGATTATTATTTATTTTCTTTACAGGAAGTGTACCTTTTAGAGCTGGTTTGGCTACGTAATTGCGAGGCATTCTGAAAAAAATTAAATATATATATTTTTCATGAAAGGTAGTTGAACTGTACGCATATATATTTAATTCAGGTTCGAATCAAGACTATTTAAAAACAAGCAAATTATAATAAATTATTAACTATAGATTAAGGTATTAGATAAGGTTCTTGCCCGAGGCCCAATAGAAGAAATAGTCTCTAGCTAAATAAATATTTACTTAATTGATGTTAATATTTGTTAAAATTAAAGCAGATGTTTTAATGTATGCTATTTAAAGTTACAATTACTGAAAACGATTTGATACAATATTTGCTTGGGTACGATGAAAATGTTTACTTTATATACTATATTATTAAAATTTTCGTTTTTGAAAACCTATCTGAATTCCAATTTACCCCTTAGTCAAACCAAATTACCTCCATGTTCCAATTATACTTGTTTTTATGCCAATTTCCCCCATTTGCGTTCCATTATCTCCAAAAAAGTCTAAAATCAGTGTTTCACTAAAACTCAGAAATATCAAAAAATTTTGCAATGTTTTACTTACCTTGACGTTTATCAATGCTCATCACTATTAATAATAAATTATGTCAATTTCAGCCTTTAGTATAACATTAATAGTAAAAAACTATAAGTTAACTGGAGCAAATTTAAACGTGTCCGCGGAGACCTCACTTCCAACGTATTTTTTTAAGTGTAAACTGATTGGCTGATTTAATGCTCAGTGTTCCAGTAGTAAAATATATTCGATCGTTCGGAAGTTAAAAAATATGGATCTATCTTAAACAAAAAGACACTATAAGACTAGTTTAGAAATGCAGACTTTTGTTCCAATTTACCCCCCTCGTTCCTATTTCCCCGTTTTCGGTACTGAGATTAATACACGGAATATTACAAACAAATCTCTTTTATTTCGCTCCATCTGCTGCTGACAATCACAAAAAGTATTTCATGGAAAACAAAAATACTTTTTACATCAATCGAATTAAATTTATATCTTAGGAGAAATCGCAGTTTTAACACAACTATATGAACGGATTAGCGGGTCAAAGTTAGCGTTAGCACAGAGTTACTATATTAATTAATAATAATAAAATTAAAACAATAAAATCTTCTCCTGAATGTAACAAATACTTTACCGTATACATACATACATACTAACAGGTCAAACTGAGAACTTCCTTTTTTGAAGTCTGTTAAAAATACAAGATTTTTAGCTGCATTTGTATAAAAACATTTTTTTGGGGTTGGCAACCCTTTTTGAGGGGAGAAAAAGTTGTGTATAGGGCGACACTTGTAAAAGCTTCCTTTTGCTGACCTTTCAAGTGACTGATCAGGTTAGTCAACCCATATTGAATTTTAAATAATTGTTTTAACCATATTAAATGTATAATTTAATATTTTTAATTTGAATATCTTATTCAAGATCCGAAATATTGTTTCAGTTCTCTAAGGAGGAATCCATTTTTCACAATGGTAGCCGCTAAGAAACAGGTGCCTTTTACTTACATTATTATATTAATATTTGGACTCGTGGCATGATTTATCAATTGAATATATTGATTAATCTCCTTTTGTAAGAGTCCTAAATGAAATGTTGCTTGATAGGCTTGTTGATTCTATAATTTGCAGGGTTGACAAAGCAACTAACATAATTTTTAGGTTAACTAGAAACACGTGATATCATGATTTTTATGTTCACTCTAGAAATTATTTATTTTATTTTATTTTTTCTTACAGAAAAAGACCATCGAGTCTATTAACTCGAGGTTGGCACTTGTAATGAAGTCTGGCAAATATTGCCTAGGTTACAAACAAACTCTAAAAACCCTGCGTCAAGGAAAGGCCAAGTTGGTAATCATCGCCAAGAACGCACCTCCGCTAAGGTGAGACTACTGAGAAGTAGAGTTTCCCATTTACCTACAATCAACATTGATTTAAGAAAGGGAAGCATATGGAGTCATAGACTAAGAAGTATGGGTTCCCAAGTATGAATTTTGCAACAACTTAACTTTGCCTTATAAATACATAAACCATTTTAATATTTGCTTATTCATGGTGGGAAACCTATGGAGTAGTCTTGGATCCTATGCTGTACCATCGTGAATCTAGGGTAAGCTATAAGTATGTATTTAAATTTTGTATGCTTTATTTATATCTGAACTGAAAAGTAATATTTATTTTTATAGCAGTATTTAATTCAGATATTTAACACTATTATTATTTTGATGACCTACTTGGTGTAATAGTTGAGATATCAGCTTCTACACCAAGGGTTCCTGTTTTGATCCCCAGGCAGCACAAACATTTGTATGGCTGAACTGCTTGTATTGGTCTGGGTGTTTTCTATTCATAATTTGTATGTATTAAAAAGATGTATGTATGTTCAACCATTTTTTAGTACCCATATTACAGGTCTCACTTTAACTTGACCATAAATGGCAATATAATCGTACTTCTTATTCTGAATGTGAATAAAACCATCATTGATACAAGTAAACAGTATTACAGGACACTTGTATGTACCATTGATAGTACAAATAACCCTATGTGGAAATCTCAAGTTCTTCAACCAAAATACCAAGGATTCAGTCAATACTAGATAACTTATAAAATATATACTGATGTTACTGACACTTTGTTTCATTAAGAAACTATTCATCTGTATCTAACTTAATAACTGTAATCATTCGGAGTTGAATAATTATTATAGTACTTTTAATTTTTTCAGGAAATCTGAGATTGAGTATTATGCGCTTTTAGCCAAGACAGGAGTACATCACTATAGTGGGAACAACATTGAACTCGGCACAGCTTGCGGAAAGTACTACAGAGTGTGCACACTTGCAATCACAGACCCTGGTGATTCAGACATCATTACTACTTTACCTGAAGCATCTGGCTAAATTATATACTAATTGACAACAAGTAATTTTATTTATATCTGTCCCATCTAACTTTTAATTTTGGTGATAACCATGAACGTAAAAAAAAGGTGGGCTAACTGTCATATATACATAAAATCTCTGAAACATGAACTCTGGAAATGTAGCATTTGAAATTTTAGATTTCTAAGATGTCATAATGTAGTAAATTTGCCACTATCTGGACGAATCTTCAAATAAGAATGAATTTTTCATGTATCTTAGGCTGTCTGGACAAATCATCAAATTATAATGATTTTTTGTAGGTCGATAGATCATTTTATGTGACGGCCAAACACCCTTATTTCAGAATTTGTGACGCTACAGAACCTTAGATAACACTACTCAACACTTAAAAAATATCTGACCCAATTCATATTATTTCATAATAAGCTTGACCAATATAAAATTATTTATTTTATTTCGATATCACATGTGGTTATAGGGATAAATAATTTTTTACCTACCTACAAAAGTTAAAATGCGGGTAGTCTTAAAACTTATTACTTTTGCAAATGGAACAGTGCATTTGTAACTTATATTTAAATTTTGTACAAAATTAACTATTTAATATAATTATTTTGAATTGCCTTTTAAAAAAAAATATTTATATGTTATAACTATTAAATCTCGTACAGAAATTATTTAGTTTGTGGAGACCCAGTGATACTTCACTGAAAAATAACTAAAATCAAATTATTTTTTAATTAAAACCAATTTATAGAAACAAAAAAGTAACACTTAACTATACTCGTAATATTGGAATGTATGCATGTTATTTCTTATAATAACCTTTGGATGTGAGAATTCAAATATTTATATATATTTTATTTTATTAAGGCACTGGTGAAAAGCGCTATTACAAGCTGTCTGGACACGTTCTCGGTCGATTATCTAAGGTTCTGTAGCGTCACAAATTCTGAGATAAGGGTGTTTGGCCGTCACATAAAATGCTCTATCAACCCACAAAAATTCATCATAATTTGAAGATTTGTACAGACAGCCTGAGCTACATAAAAAATAATGTAGTCTTCTGTAGCCTTACAGAACTTTACGCCTATACACAAGATTTTCGTTGATGGTAATAAATAAAACAAATAATAATATTTATTCTTTATTGATAAGTTTTCTTCCAAATGGAATTTAAATCCATAACGCTGGCTGAGATTAGAGGGCTAAAACACTGCGTCATCACTTTTGACTCGAGTGGGACCTCTTTGCGGGATTATAGGATCTGAACTAGCAGGCTTCCGACTTCTTCCAGTAACCGCAAATGAAATTACTTTTTCATTATCTGCCATAATTGTTTTCGAGAAACTGCATTTTTTCTACCCATACTCTGAAAAACAAATATAAGGTCAATATTAATCAGATCGCTATTCATACTTGAATGAGTATAATTCGCACTTTGGGTCGGCGGGAAAGGTATTTATTGTTTTTTTAAATGATGAACAACTTTTTTTTTACTTATGCTTTTGGATGCAATACATGACGGATGGTTTAATTTTAATTGAAACAAAATGACCGTACTTTTTATTTTCATCAACAAACCGTAAATGGGAAAATACTTATATTCACTTATCATTATATTCTTTTTAGTGTGCTTAACATAGGAAAATTATACCCTGTGCCATTTTATAATGTTTTACATAGTTTTGTGACTTACTCTATTTAAATTATTTCTATATGTATAATAAATATTATTACCTGTTTTTATAAATTGTTTAATATTAATAACTCTTCGATCCATTATGTCTCCTGAAAATAACTTTATATAATTCATGTCTTACTGAAGACATTTTAATTTTTGGAAAGGATGGTAATTTATTATCTTATCATTTCTAATAAACAAGAAGAATATATATTTACTATTACAATAAGAGCATTATGTTAAATTTGTTGCACACGCTTTCATATACATAATTGGTTCTTAGTTTTCGGGCAAATAAACGCCACATGCGTGAATCGTGTTTAAAATATCCAATTTAAATTAGATGGCATATGTTATGCAGTACGCGACAATTCGACATGTCGCGTTTATTGATTTCAATCTTGCTCACGATGCGGTTTCTTGTTTTAAAATGACTTCGGTAGCTTCCTTGTCACGTGTCATATTTTCTTACCAGCTCATTTCTTATCTATATGAATATTCAATTTAATTTTATAAATGTTACTCTTATTTTGTTGCATGGAGACAAAAGGTTTATTATAAACTACCTACCTAGGATGTGATGTCACATTATTGAAAAATTGCCAACTCAACCTGTTACGTACAATACATGATACGTCTTAATATTAATACGTTTTAAATTATCATATAATATAACGAAAATTATTATTGTATATGCAAATCAAAGGAAATATGCAAGATATTAAACGTTCCTATTTTCTCAATTAAAAGCAACTAATTTATTTAAAAATAACTATGTCTATTGGTCCTTACATTTACCTACTGGCCTTATGCTTAGAGGACCAGTATTATTCTTTTAAGATTTCTAGAACTCGCATGTAGAGATCATATAGAATGTCATAGTTGTATAAAAGTATTATATTAATAACGAATATAAATTATTAAATCATTTGATTGTACTGTCAACACTAAGATTACTATTCTTGTTTGTATTTTTGTATTCGGTAATGACTTTGTAAGCTCTTTAATTAAGTTATACCACCTCTTAAATTTATCATTACCTGTTTTCCAAATGTATCCAATTTTCCAATCGATAAAAATGCATGCCTTAATATATGAAAATAGCTGGAGTATTGATATCGTTGTTACACAAATGAATATACACAATATATTGAAAATGTCTAACAATTTATTTACTTTGAACGCATTCAAGTTAGCCTCGATCATTTTCTATCGGACTTGATAGTAAACCAAATAAATTTTTACACATTGTGTTTCACAAGTTTATTATGAGATAAGTCCTTATAGTATAAATAAAACATTACGATACCTAACTATGCCAACCTTAAAGTATTATGTACTCTAAAATTAAATTAGTAGATAGGTATTACAAAACAAATGTTTCGTATTATTCGGTCACTGAGTAATAATTTATTGCTATTTCATATTGGATACAAACTTAGGTTTCCTAAAAAAGCACCTATTTGTAAAACATATTTTATATTTAATTTATCAAGTCAAATTTCAACAAACCTAATTTTGTACCTTGCAAATAATTTCTATGTCAAAACATAATTATAATTTTAGTGTATATCCATATTTTATCCTTCATAAAATTGTTCCAGCTATTAGTATTTTGTGTGTGGCATTAGACGCAAATCATATTCTGTTATAGTCATACGGATCACCAACTCTGCCTGTAATGCAAACAAGTATATAGAGGCTTAAACGATAATATAGATTCATAGACTTAATACTATTTCTTCAATATCCTACTAATATGGACTGCTTTTAATGCTAGGAAAACAATTCATATTATTTTAATGAATATCTGTTGAATGTCATCATAATAGCAAGTTGTCTCTCAAGTTAAATTCTGTAAATCCTTCATCATTAAAAAAGTTTTCTAATACACTGATAAAATAACCCTTTCGGTACTAACGTCGAGTTGTCTTAAAAAATATTGACAGTATTGGTTGACTTGATCCAGTCCCAATGTTTTAGTGGAAGGATATGAAGAAATTGAAACCAAGTAATCATTATTGTAAAATCCTAAGGACTGAGAGCAGAGTGCAATAAAAATTGGTATGAAGTAAAAACCATTAAAATTAGACTATTTTGCTATGGTTCTGTTTTTATATTCCATATTTTAATAGTTTTAATTTGTAATGTTTGGCATGTCTTTTTTTCAATTAAGTAGTAATAAGAAATCAAATAGTATAATAAAAGAGCAGTCAATATATTTTTTTCAGGCATTCTTCTTTGCTTTCGTAGCAAAAATCTTTCATATCCTTATTACAAAAATTTAAAGACAGATTGACATTTTGATCCTTTAGGCTATTAATAGTTGACCTAATTGATGTTTGATGGTTGGCACTGAAGAAACACTGTTTCGTTTTAGGTTTAATTCCAGAATCTTGGTTTATATTAATCAAGTTAAAATTGTATATTTAATATTCCTGTAAGGGATGTGCTTCTATTTCTTATAGATTAAATTGAATATTTAATAGAAGAAAAAAACTTTGATAGTATATAAAAACGTAATTTCAATAAGTTTTATTTTATGTGATCTGTATTGTATCTATATATAAAAAAAAAAGATTATTTAAGTAGGATCCTTCGCAGAATGAACCTTTCGCAAAATGTCCCCTGGTAGCAAAACATCCCTTTCACAGAATGTCCCCCTTTAATCACCAAATTATATCACTTTTGCCAGTACCATTTGTTCTAAATATTCTATAAAAATAAAAAAGGGCTAATATGTATGGAGTAGGTCATTATGTATATTAATCATAATAATTAAAAAAAAAAGAGTTAGTTCAAATAATGTTTTCAGTAAATATTTAATTCAATTTGTCTAACAATTAAAATGTTAACTTCAAGATGTATTATCTCCTAGTATTTTTTGGAAAAATAATTTTGAATCAGACAGGAACACTTTGTCTAAAAATTATATTATATACCTTTTGAATTATATACTTGTTGACAATGAAGGGGCATTCTGTGGAAGGAACCAAGGGTCATTTTTCTCTTTTCATTTCTTTTTACGAAGGGATGTTTAGAAACACTTATATTTTATCATACATATAAGGCTTCGATATATATATATATAATAAAATTCAAACAAGATACTTTTAGTTTTACTTTAAAGATATAAACAATAAGTATTGAATTTTTCTTCTATCATCTTTATACTAATTTATATCCTAAGGTTTCATAATAAACATTAAATATTTACAAAAGAAACCTTTATTTATTCATGTTCTGTACTAATTAATTTCAAAATGTTTATTTATTTCAACTTTCGAATAATAGCTAGACATTAGAAGCTTGTATTTGAAAGTATGTATTGGTTATTTGTGATAACTTAACGCCCATTCCACATTTTTTCCGAGATACAAGGTGAACTTAATAATGCAGAATCAGATTATTTCATTATATTATGATGACATTATAGTAGTGTACATTTGATAATGCTGCATAACCATGCATTTTTTAAGAAATTGTACCGAAAGGGTTGAGATATATATTACCCTATTACTAAATAGTTATTTTAATTGGAACTTGAAAACAAATTTTGTAAGTATGGCACCATATTTATTACATAGTATTATTTAAAATTTTCTAGAATACTATTATTTCTTAACAAATATCATGCAGTTTTGTCGAATTTTAGTATTTCCATCCTTAGTACTTATTAAATAGGATTCACCGAGACCTATTTTTCTTATTTCCTAATAAGTGTGTGTCTCTTATGCTTCCATTAGCTTCATTTCAATGAACAAGTTTTTTTTTTTGTAATAAATTGCTACTACGATATCTCGTAAATAACCAACTATAGTTAAATGTTACTGCAAATTTTTATAACACTTACCATAGTTGTTGGAATATTGTGGCTGTGGCTGTTGATAAGAGTTATAGGCGGGCTGAGAGTATGAGTCATACGCGGGAGGCGCGCCGTACGCCTCGCCTGCGCCGTAACCGGCGTCGCCAGCGCCGCCCGCACCGCCACTACACCAAATAAAATACATAAGTTCACCAAATATTTTGTAGTTGCATTAAAATACCAGACATAATGAGGTAATGTGCAATTCAATAAAGTCACAAAGGCCAATATGTACTCAAAAGTTTAGAAATTGGCAATGTGTAGGTAAATGACAAAACTACAGAGTTACACATTGCTTTACAATAATTTATTACAAAGATTTTGTAACTGGAACACTATGTGCAAGACCACACATCTTTATCCGATAAATATTCGGCTATTGTTTAGTAACCAACTTTACTTTGTCTAAGATTTGTTATATTCAATATTTTAAATTTATTTGTAAGAAAGAAGTATTGTTTGATATAAAGTATTTTTCTTACCCATAGCCATCATTTTCGTAACCTCCCTGACCACTGGTAGAGTACCCGTAACCACCGGAGCCGTAGCTACTAGAGCCGTAGCCAGTTGCCTGAGCTGGTGCCGGCGCAGAGTAGCTATTACCTTGATATTGACTGTCAAAACAAATGCTAATTAAAATGTTTTATAACAATTATAGTACTTTATGAGTCATATTAATAAAATCAGGATCTACATTTTCTGCATTTATGTATAAGACGGCAATTCCTATCTGTAAGATTGTGTTCATCATGTTGCTTTTGTTATGAATATTCAGAGACAAATTAATATTAAGAAATATATACCTGGGGGCACTATATGAAGACTGGGCATATGGATCTGCCTGTGGAGCCTCATATGGTTGATAGCCAGTATGCCTGTAAACACATATGTATGTAATGGTACTGAAGACAATTTTATATAATCAAATTAAATAAATACAATTTCAGATTAAATCACATCGTCAAGTGTGTATCAGACGGCACATTCCTATCATGATTCTGGTTCATCATAGTAAACATACTACTACTTTGAAGAATTAATTATATAATAATTATTAGTTTATAATTAAAAATTTAAGGTTAACATACGTGATTTATAGTTACTTACGATGGCGGTCCATAGCCATTGGAGTTTTGCGGCGGGTTATGTTGTGGCGGTGATTGTTGGTAGTTACCAGCCAGTGGAGGGCGACCACCAGCACCTCCACGTGGACCATCAAACCTAAAAAAGACAGTACAGTGCAATCATTTTAATGCAGGCATGAGATGAAAACATTATTTTTGAAACTATGTACAATCAAAAGGACTGGTTAACAATTTAATCATCATAAATTATAATCCAATCAATGGAAGATTGCCAAGTCCCCTTTAACAGATCAAGAGTAACTTTTATAATAATTTGATATGACCAATTAACACTGAGCCAACTCCAAATTTTTAAGCGAAACTGGTTTTTGAAATATATATTTATATATTTATTTTAAATTTTACAAACCTTCCACGTTTGGGCGGACCTCCCGGTCCACCGTGCGGTGGCCCACCACCTCGCTTGTATGGTGGCCCCCCCTGGTGGACAGGAGGTGCCACTGGTTGCTGGTGCGGTACAGGCGGAGCACTTCGCGGCATGCCACCCATGCTGCCGCCAGGACCGACAGGCCCACCAGGTCCTCCACGCCCTCCACGTCCTAAATACATTTCGGATATTTGCGTAATATTTGGAAAACACTAAAGAATTATATGATCATATCATATACAAAAGATAAATAACTACTTAATTTAAAAAAAGCTATAGACAAAAATTTAAATGAAAATGGGCTGGTCACAATGTCAGAATTTTGTTTATAGTACTACTGCATATACAACATATTTAGTAAATAGTGTTTGAAACTAAATTATTGTAATGAATTGGTGTTGTGCCCTTGAGGGTAAATATTGTAACTGTTAAAAAACTGTTCACCTTGTAACTTTATAAGGGACGCATTAAAGAATTGTATGCTGGGGTATACTCTGCTTTATTTCTAAGATTATGCAGATTATTTAATGTCATAAGTATATTGTAATATTTTTATAGTTCTGGCCAATAAAACTTTCCAAAAATAATAGCTAAATAAATAAAAAGGTTCAATTAAATGAAAGGATAGTCAAATCTTTTAAAGGGAACTATGAAGAGTGCTTGACTATTCGTATGACGGTCAGACAACATTGTTACAATAGCAGGTCCAAACTGGGTTTGGAAGTTCCAAAACAGAAATGCGTGGCACTCTCTGTATTAGTATATTTCTGTTTTGTAAAAAATCTCCATGTTAACCTCTATTAGGGGGTCAGCTAACTATTATATCAACTAAGACTAGTTTTAATATATTTTTTTAAACCCTAAATGGCTATTTAATTAATGAATTGCCCTTTTATAATTACCATTTATCTATTATGTAACACTATATCAAGTTTTGGTAAATTAGATAAGTAGTAGACGAACAGATTTAATGGATTTCAAATTTTTACTGTACTAATTGAACGAATTTACGCAAAAAGGATCTAACCCACAAAATGACACATTTGAGATATTTAAGTTTAAGTTTTATTTGCACATTCGTTAATGTATAATAAAGAAAAGTTTTTTATAAACGCAATATTACTTTGCATAATTTTGTTATTAAATCGAATTTGGATCAATTTAAACCAGTATAAAGAATTATTAAGGAAAAACGTTATTTTATCATAAATTTCATGGGACTATTCTCGTGAAATCAAAATTGTCAAAAACAATCCAGTTATAAACACTATGCCCTGGTACACCATCATAAGTATATGACACTCAAAATGTAAAATAAATCTGTATTATTCTCGACGTCCATCGCACCTTGAAATAGCGATTCCGAAATCTAGCCTGGTCTGGAAATTAGTATTCGTAAAGTCTTATGGCGAAAGACTATGAAAAACAATTTAAAGATGCGGCTCAGAATCGCTATTGACCGAAAATTCTTCAAGTGTCTTTTCACTCGTTTTGAAGGACAAGACCACACCACTTCTAGAGCCTACCTCTAATATCCTTCGGCGGTGGTTGGCACCCGTTTTATCAAAAAGCCCAAGGACCCATTGTCCACCAGTTCTTAATTGAGCTTGTATTGAAACAGTGGAGGTCTCTAAGAACCAGTTTTCATATCCGCTTGGGGAAACCCTGAAATACGGGGAGGCAACTTCAGAAGATGTCATTTCAAGTCTCAGCCCCATCATCCAGGCTTTTCTATAAAAGTTTGAACAATTTTGGTGTCATGCTCTGGAGCAGGCGAGTTGACAAATTTGGGATTTTTTCTCGGTGAAAATAATTGTGCATAATTAGTGAAAAATTAGTGCAATGAAACCATTGTGCTTCTGTCGTTAAAGAGCACAAAAACTTTTAATTTGGACTGCTGCAGAGCATCCTCTCCAGCAAACATACTGCAAATTATGGCTTCTGTAAAAATTTTAGCATGTAAGTAGTATGGAAAAAATGTACAAGAGATATATTATTGAACATAAAGTATTTGAACTAATTGCAGGCGCTGAATAAAAAGATTTTAAAATTTCAATTTTTGGCATGGTTGGGCATCATCCAATTCACATTGTTGTTCCATTTTTTGCTATGGCATTATGACCAAGCGCATCTCCATTCATCACAACTAGCCTGCTCCAGAGCATGACACTGATTTTGCTTGTTTTATTTGGACCAATTAATGTACACACAGTCTTCACAACACTGTCAGTTATCTCCTCCATGCCACCAGTAGTTTCCAGCGAGTCTACAGTTTCAATTGATATTTAGGTGGTAAGTCTGAGAACAAATTTTATTCAGCAGTACCTTTCAGTCTTAAAACAATTTCTTAAAGTGTCTCGTGATCGCAGGCTTCTAGTCAGAAAAGAGAGTCTGCTGGTTTAAAAACCTGTTTATCAGAGCCATCTTTAAATATTTGTCTCTTATCCATGACAAAATATATTTTGTTCCTTATCACACTATTTTGGCTTTGTCAGCTCCATCTTCTTGGGAGGCTTTATCATAAAAAAAAGGATTTATCGAGAAGAGTTCAGCATCAACTTTAAATTGAAGTATGCAGTATCAAAGTTGGGCCTTGCTTAGATAATGTTCAAATTACGGCCTTAACTTTAACATCTACTTCAAGTATACTTTTTTTTAGTCTTATCACGTAAAACAAAGAGAGTGTAAATATAATTATAGATCAAATGAAATAAGACCGTTTTACGTCACCATAAATTTTTTTTTTGTATTATTGATGTACATTAATTTATTGAAATCAGAATTGATGAAAGAATTAACACTGAATTAAATTTGAGATGAAATTAATAAATAATAATTTCATTTCATGTGGAAATGAAATCGCAATGAAACTTAATTCTTAGATTTGTTGAATATTGAACAGAAAGTTCTTTGAATTATTTTATAGATAACTAGCAAACCCAGCAAACTCCATTTCGCCACCAGATGGCTTCGTTTTATGTAACATTAGGGATGATCGATATTCATCGATGTTGAATAAACATCGATGTTTTCATATAAATCATCGATGTTTAAACATCGATATCATCGGAACATCGATGATACCTGAATAAAACATCGAAACGTGAATTATACTTTTGGGCGTGGTCTAGCGTTCAGTAGGTGTACTAATTTGAAGCTTCAACTAATTATCAGTAAATATTGCAGAGATTAGCAGATGACTATCAAGTTAAACTATTTCCACTAGATGAACTAATCAAAATAATCGGACTAAAACCACGGCCTTGCGAATAAGTTTGATTTAATTTGGACGAAACGGAACAGCTGAAGCAAGAGATTTAATAATATATACTATACAGATGATGCATCCCATACTAAAAACGTGACCACTACGGAAGCTATTTGAGGAAGCTATTTTTAACTCACTTTATTCTCACTAGATGCCACTAGGTCCGTGACTAGGTGCTTATAGCAAGATTCGCGTAGACAGATTAAACTGATATTTGAAAATCCGGTAGGTGGCGTAAAAACACAGTTATTAATTAATCACAGTTCTAAATAAGGACGGCAACAGCGCATTTATTGTTTATTCTTACGGCGCGTGCGCTTTGACAGAGCGGCAACGTCGCGCGTTAGTGCGCTCTTCCGAATCCGATCCGACTAAAATGTAATTTCTCAAACCAAACATTTTGATAGGCATAGGTAGATAGGTATCTATGTATATTTGACGCGCGCGTCGTGCGTGGCGTGTGTAGTATTGTGCAAATTTAATTGCAATTAAGAATTGATTAATTGTGACGTTGCAATTAAACAATGAATTTATTGTTGATTGTGAACCAATAACAAATGAATTTCCAGGTTTTTTAATTAAACTTTTATTAAATAAAACTATTACTCATTATTATTTCAAAAATATAGAATATTATATAGAATTGAGCAGTAAGCCGTTGGTTCCAGGTGCAAACCTTTATTCGTGCGGTGGGGTTATTAGAGGAGGCTCTTTATATATTAATAAATATCACTGATATACACACAGCGCCATCTTGCCGCAAGTTAAGCGTGAAGCCTGTATTATGTATGAGTTCTAAACATACTTATACACTTTTTTTGTAAATAATATAAAAGCCAGATATTTTGTGAACGAAAAGCATCTTATATGTAGGTATATAGCCGCAAGAGCGGTCTTGAATGGAAGCCATCAACGGCGACGATATATTTATCAAAGGACAAAGGATACAAACATAAGGACTTAAGCGCCGTGCAAGACGCGTCACTTACGCGTTTTCTTCAAAATACTTATTAGTGTTTTGAATCAATGGTCACTTATTCCACACTTGTAATGTTTTTTATGTTTTTGTTATATTTAGTTTTCGACACTATATTAAATTGCGTTTTTTTTGCTAAGGAACTGATATAATTTATTTTTATCACTATCAATACCGGTGAACTGAATTTATTTTTGAAGACGGAAAGTAAAGGTAGGCTCTTCGTTCCAGCGTTAGGACGGTAACTTATTTATGCATATCAATATATATGCGGTACTACATATTATGCCAAAATAACAATGTTTAAAATTTTTGTCAGACTGTCAGTTTGTTCCGGGTAATCTGTGAAACGGCTTGACGTATTTGGACGGACTTTTTTGGCAGGTAGCTAATGTAATAAGGAAAAACAGGGGCTGCTTTTGAACCGACTTAAAAAAAGGAGGTTACTCGATTCGACCTTGGCAAAAAAACGGAACCCTTATAAATTCGTCAAGTCTGTCTGTCTGTCCGTCCGTATGTCATATCCTTTTTTCTCCGAAACTATAAGAACTACACTATTCAAACTTTGTAGATATATGTATTCTGTGAACCGCTATAAGGTTTTTACAAGAAACTTGAAAAAATATTAATATATTTTGGGGTTTCCATACAGTGAACTGAAAAAAAATATTTTTTCATCGACCCCCCGTTTGGTGTATCAATGTGTATAGATCTTGAAAAATGGTATCGAGGTTTCTAATATCATTTTTATAACTTGAATATTTTGCGCGAGAGACATTTTCAAAGTTGAAAAAAGTGTGTTAGAAATTAGAGGAGGGCTCTAATTTCTAAACTATGGGGTTGATGTACATAACCATAAAATCTGACAATGAAATTTAGTTTAAGCGATTTCTGATGTGAAGTTTTTTTAAACGTCATAAATGGTGAACCGCTATTTTCTCATAATAAAGCTGTAGTAGATGCCTAAGTAAATAAATAATATTTTTTTCTATGTAACTTACTGCTGCGGAACCCACCACTATCCGACTCGCGCTTGCCCAATTTTTTTACGTTTGTTCGCATATATCTTCGTCGTTTATGAACTGATTTTATGATTATTTTTTTGTTGGAAAGAGGATAGTCCAGAGGTGGTTCCAAGATAAGGAAATAAGGGTTTGATGAGTGGTGACCAGAGAAATTGAACATTTAAAAATCGACTCATATCAACTACTACTTCATGTAATCATGACAGATGTTTATTTGAGTGATTATTTTATTAGGAATCCTCATTCACTTTATTCTCAAAAATTTTCAGACAAAAAATACAGACTTCAAACTGAAAATCTACAGAGATATGTTTAGCCAAATAGAAATGCTTAAATAATTCTTCATAATTTTTATGTCGGTGCCAAACAAACTACCTACCTATATTAAATTATAAAGCTGAAGAGTGCGTTTGGCTCCGACATCAAAATTATGAAAGAATTATTTAACCATTTCTATCTGGCTAAAATTTATTTTTAGTTTTAAATCGGTATTTTTTTTCCTCAAAGTTCAAAAAACGTAGCCAAGTCGTATTTGTAGTTTTAACGATAAATTTAAGCAGAAGCAAGTTTTAAGAAGTACAAAAAAGTAAGAATAAAATTTAAAACTTTTAGTTGAGTTGCGTTTAGTTCGACCCATCTAACATGCAATTTTATTTTGATTGCACTGCATATTTCATGTTTTTATTATTCCCATTTACAATTCATAAGTAGTCTTTTTATCAGTGTTCATTAAAAAAACAATTTGTTATAAAACATTATAATAGAAAAGCTGATTCAACACATCTAATAACACATTAACTGTGATAAAATTAAACGCAGTTTGCTCGCTCAAAGTGTACACGTGCAAGCGCCATCTATTAACTTTTTTTTTTGTTGCTGCAACCGTGCTTTCGATAATTGTGGTGGTTCCTTTTACTGCCGTTACCGGTACTGTCGCAAATCTTTAAAAAACTTTTATTTATTAGTAAAAAATGTTTTTTATATGATTGTTGATTGAATTAAGGAAAATATTGATTTTAGGAATAATAATTATTTGATAATATGCATTTTAAAGTGTAAGCAAGATAAACTGATACAAGTAACGCCATCTATCGAAACTTCGTAGGAAGCTCACGGACAATATTAGGCGATGGGACCCCGTGCTGAAAGGAAACATTGTCAAAGTTAATCTTTTAACAAAGTGTCCCTAAAACTGGGAATGTTAATTTTTTCTTGTATTTCTAGGTGTCTTAGTAAAAGTGCATTTATGTATAAAAAAAAACAGTTTGATTTTTACAGAAACATCGATGTTTTAGAAATATCGATGTCTTTCGATCGATATTTATCGTACATCGATACTTTTGGTTCGATGGTAAGATCGATGTAAACATCGATGTTTTTCAATATCGATCATCGCTATGTAACATTTCGTTTAGTGATCAAAAGATCGTCTACTTAAAATTGTTTGCGGTAATGCTATGGATAGAGATGGCGACGTATGTAAAAAAAATTTCCCGCTTTTGTGTTGTATTTTTTACAGAATTTTATATGTAGAAACTCACGGAGCCCGAGACCTTTCCAACGAATGCAAAACCGTGGAAGGTTCCTGCGTTCTGGAGTTATATCGTCGGGAAGGAAAACTGACTTATTTTTATATAGTATGAAATCATTGCAAAAATTGTGATCAAACTAAATTCCACTTTGCTGATATAATAGTAAATCAATTTTATGTTCATAATTTTATCATAAAGGATTCAAACCCATTTGGATCGTTTTTGTGAATTGACTTGTTCACTCTTCTGTTAATAATGGATTTAATTTGATATATTATTTGAGGTCATTCTTTTTGAATGGATTTTCTCTACAGGATTCCAAGAAGAACGAGTCGTTTTTGAGTAACAAAAAATGTAAGTGCCATGCATGTGGGATGGTAACGACCATTATTATTATATTAATATGTATACATTGTTAATTTTCTAAGAGTTATTACACCCAGAGGCTAGTTTGGTATACTTAACTCATTTTCGACCTCCTTGAGGATTGGATCCTTTTGCGTAATTACGTCCAATTATCTGAGAAAAATACTGTTATTTGAAATTAAAGATACCTCTCATTGGCATTCCACCACGACACACCTCGATCTACACGCTGTACAAAAGTCCCCACGACGCGACAGTCCCTCATACCACAATCCCCCCTCTGTTGTTAAATCTCCTCCTACCATGGATACATAGACATTCATTTCAATAATATAAATATACAATTGTTAGTATATTTTCATATATAACTCCAAAACCTTTTACAATGGTCATTTTCTTACTTTGTGGGGGTGCGCCCCTGATTCACGTTGGAACAGGGTGAGGGCCTGGGCTTGGGGACCTGGCGGAAACTAGGCCACCGCGTTCGCAGCTCCACCACGCATGGTCCACCACGGAAGCCTCGTGGAGCGCCACGTGTACCCGCCACCTCTAGGAGGGCCGCGCGTCCCTCATGCCGGTCACCACTAATATTTAAAAAATATACTGCGTAAAGACAAATTTAAAAATCGACATTAAGTATCATTATTAAAGTTAAATGCGAGGTAGTTATGCAAATAAAAGAAATGTTATTTGATAACCAAAAAATTGACATACATATTTTTTATAATTAATAACTTACCGTCCTCTCATATCGAATCCGCCTCGACTCTCATGTGCGGGCTGGTGGGCCGACGACACCACCACGAAAACCACGGCTTGGTGGATCCATATATTAGATTTCGTAAAAGTATTTATAATAAGATCACTAAGCAATGAATACCTATGTCAGAATGATCAATAACTAAATTTAGCAGACTGAAGATCATTAAGATTCTTCACATTAGGTAATTATTGCGCGATGGTAGCAATGGCGATTGCGTCGCGTCGGAACTTCGTCGGAAGCGTCGGGATAATTTCACTGCAGTGTTGCATCTCAGCTTTAGAAAAAGGACTATTATTTGAGAAGCTAAAAAGAGCTATAAACAAGTCCGCGGTATTTGTGGAACTAAATTTGACAGATCGCCATATGTCGTTTGCAATTTTAAGAATTTGTTGTTGTAATAGATTTCGGTGAGTTAAAGTTTCATCAAAGCGTTATATGGATTCATGTTACAAAAGTTGTAAAAATTTTCGGTTCAAGATATTTTATAGCGCGCGTTTAATGAGATTGAACTTGATCATAAAAAACGTCTTATTTATTACAACTTTTGAATATAGCTCCTTAAGAAGCAAAATGTTTGATTAATGGCTTGTGATTAACTGAAAATATTCATTTGATTGGTATATGTTAATTAATCTGTAATATCTAATTGATATGAATGGATGAAGTATATGTAGTTTCATTTCAACAATAATATTTCGCTTAACTTAGAAGTAAGAAAGTAAGTATTATTTTTTTTTTATTTACGTTGTTTTTGTTTCTTATGGAAACTGTTTTATTAATGAATTTTTTGTTTGAGATAAAATAATACTGTTTGTTTTTTTCACTTGTTATTCGATAGATACGTATGTTAAGTTTACTACTTAGAATTTGATACATAACAATTTATTTAAAAACATCGGGATCGTAAACAATATATCTAAAATGTATTTGTTTCTTAATTGTTTAAAATATTTAACCTATTTAATTTTAATTTTTAAGATGTTTTTTTATAGTTATCCTTAGATTTAAAGTAAGTCAATATTTTTCTCAGTACTGGTATCATTCCGTCTGGCGACAGTAGCGCAACCTCTTCGGGACTTCTTTATTCTCGACTCTAGAGTCTCCCCCGAGAAAAATATTTACTTACTTTAAATTTAAGGATAACTATGAAAATATATCTTTAATATTTGAATAAGTTAAAAATTTTATTCAATAGAAACACATACATTTTAGATTTGTTGTCATTTTGTATTTACTCTATACCAGCGCAGTTGCATATATTCAACAGACACTTAAAATTTTCTTTTGTGTCTGGAATCACGGCGGTTCACAGGTTAAAGATTAAAATTTTACCTACTTTTAGTACATTAACCCATTGTGTTTCTGTAATGGTAACATATGATTGAATATAGTTTTAAAATATTTTAGGTTACACATACATTCATTGAGCGTATGTTATACTGAGCTATTGCCCTTTTGCACGAAATTCATATGTGGTTTGCAGTTTAAGAATATAAATATTAATAGTGTTTTGTGTTTAATAATGATGTTGTGTGTTCGTTTGTTACCTATATATTTTTATGTATTAACTAATAATGTATGTCTTTTATTAAAAAAAATCTATCTATACTAATAGTATGGCTCTTCGAAACGTGTCCCTGATATACCCAATGCTGGTAAATTCTTCGCATAAATGGAATTAGGGACAGCGTTGCCAGAAGATTACTTTTGTAACCTTTTTGGTGATTTTTGAACAGCAATGGTTACTTTTAGGTTACACGGATCAAAAGGTTACTTTTAGGTGATTTTTAGGAATTTATAGGTTTAATATTTTTAACATAAAAGCAACGTGAAACGAAACGCTTGATTCAATAGACCTGAAAACTCAGACCAGATCATGACCAGAGCCTCCTATTGGAAGAACACGTACTCTTTCATACTCACACAACTTATATATTGCTCACTCGCTTAGTTGTTCTTGTTTGGGCTCGTCTTTGGTACAATCGGGTCGCTAGGAGCTTCATTTTTTGGTAATATTTATCTTGGTACACGTAATCACGTAAAGTTTTATGCTGCAAAAACTTTTTTTTTTTTAAAAATAATATTCCTAAAGTTTACAATAAGACGGGATTTGTTAGATAACTTTTACACCATTTCGACGTTTCGTAGCATCAGATCAATATTTATATCATAAATCAAATTTATAAAATATGGATAATGTTGTAATTCTCTTTCAATTATGCTCCCCGTGCCCAAAATAATTCTTATTCGAAAGTCCTTCCGTTGTTCGTTTGTTCGTCTTATAAGAATATAATATTTTTTATAACCGAAAGTTTAATGTTTGTATGTAGTGATAATTGGTTGCAGTTGCGATACAACATAATTTCGTACCAGGACCTTTACTGTAAGCATTATTTGGGCTGCCACACTTTACCTACCCATTGATCAGCTATGTTTCTGCAAATCAATACAGCTTATATTAATATTTTTTTAATAAAAGAGTATATAACTACTATATAAAGAATATATACTACGTTCTACTTTTATTACCAATTCAGAAAAAAATGAAAGGTTACTTTTTTTCTAGTTAAGGTAACTTTTGGGCCCGGCAGGCAATACTGATTAGGGAATGCAAAACTCGCGAGATTGGGGTTCAAGCGAGATCCGCGAGTTTATGAATAAAAATACTGCGAGAACTCGCCAATTTCGAGATTAGCAGTTTGGTGGGTATTTTTTTTCAAATAATCAGTATTTGAAGAAATTAGGAAACAAATAATCATTACAATAAGGTTTTTTTGAGGAAAAAATATTTTCACGATTTTTTTTAAGATACTTTTACCAAACATTATTTGAAGTATCTGATAAACTTTTAAGTATTAAACTTTAACATACATAACTTTCGAATTACAAATTAAAATAAAAACAAAACTATTCTATTCTTTTAACAAACAAAAATCTTTTAGTTATAAAGAGTTCTTTCATATGCTGGGGCTACAGTAGGGCTTAACGTCTAACGCCATTCAAACACCCATCAATGTCAAACAACCGCGATAAATTTAACGTGCAAAAGTGGGTGGCCACACTTGAAATTATTAACGTGTTAGTTATTGATGAAGAGAAAAACGGCAAGATCAGGGTTGCCGCCCGTACTTTATAATAAAATATTTATGTTATTCTATTATTGTACTCTGTATAGAGTACAATTATGTACATCAAAATTTAAAGTTAAGTAAATTGTTAAGTTACACGATTATTTTGATGATGCTGATTTTGATATTAGTCCTAGGTACTACACACTAACAATAGTTCAAACATTTAAAAATATTTTTATTACTAGCCGTATCTTATATCATATTAACTTATTTTTGTATTTATTGACAAGTGGTATTCGGTAAGAATAAAATATTTATAACGGAATAAATAAATACCAGTTTTTAGTATCGCAAAAGTAAAATTACAATTTCTAATACAAAATGCAAAACCTATAATAACCAATATACTTTAAACGCAAAAATAAAAAACGGCAACCCTATGCGATCACAATACTAATTGACATATTCAAGTGTGACCGCTTGAACGCATTCATTCTCGCTAAAATATCTTTGATGTACCGACAGTCGAGTTATCGCCAAACGGCAAGCGGCGTTGAAATGACGTTGAAAATGATCGCGTTAATATGGTGGTCACACCTGTAGTAAACGCTTCATTTAATGACATTTCCCGTTGGTGTAGCCCCAGGGTTAAAAAAAACAAAACAACAAAAAAAATTTTTTTATCTAAGTTGAGTTGATTATTAGGCGGAGAAATTATTACCAATTAAATGGAACTTTATGCACTCAGTAGATCCATTAGATATTACAGATTAATTAACAACATATAACAACTCGTAAGATCTACGTATTTTTTCGTCCGAGATCAATCTCGCTAAAAAGGCTGAGATCTCGCGAGAATGAAATTATATTCCCTCAATGGAACGCACTAAAGATGAATTTTATCAAATGCCGCTTTCTTACTTTTTTGTGTTGCTTGTATGTTTTTTTCGGCCCATTTGCAATTAAGTTACGAAAATAATAGTTTTTTTATTTAATCAAAGATTATTTCGATTACGTCTTAATTGTTGTTAAATGTTGTCTTTTATAATAAATTAGACACATCAAAAGTAAAAATCCAATCAAATCAGAAAAAAATATTTATATGGCAACTTTTAAAACTATTTAAGCAAAATATCTATAATTTGTTTTTTATACCCGTGGAGTTTAGGAACCATAACTACATGGAAGGATGACTAAATAACAACTGCACTGCATATCTTCATTCCTTTTTTCCTTAAGGTATTTAATAGTGGGTAAGAAAGAGACATGTGTTACGAGTCGTTTCATTATCTGGTACGTTGTCGCAACTTGATTTGATTGATGAATTTGCTGAGAGAAGCTAGAAGGTATCAGTTGGGCTGGGCGGCATTTGACAAGTTACGTCAAAAGTCTGAGCAATGCGTCATACACGTACCAACATACCATAGACATATTATGAGGTAGACCTTAGATTAAGCATGTACTAGATGTAGTCATAAGACGTTGCCGCTCTTATATCATTGTAATGCAATACACGTCATGTATCTTTGTCTATCACACGAATCCTAGTTACGAGTAGAAGAGACGGTTGATAGACGTTTCACAACTCTGACGTCGTGTCATTTATTGGCCTCCAAAGAGGCCAAAACATTACGAGCTGTCGTGCAAATTTTTCACAAAGTGTCATAATTTTAATAAATATTTTGAAAAGAAATAAGTAAACGTAGAAAAATGTCGTGTTCTGCGGTAAATTGTTCTTCAAGAACCACCAAAGGAGGAGTAAAAAACCCGGAATTATCATTTCATAAGTAAATATTTGACGACATTTTCATTCATATTACGTATTTGTAATGAGACTTATGGATAAAAAACATGTAGTAGTAGACTTTAAATAATGTTAGACATACATTAGCTTGTATTAATTGTAGAAATTACGTCTAAAACAATTAATATTATGCATGAAAATTTAAGGATGTTACATAGTGATGTACTCAACATAGAATTTAATTCCATCGATAGTATTTCTTTAACAGTTTCTTTTATACAATTATTGAATTTTTAGGTTCCCGAAATGTCCACAAATCAGAGAAGAATGGGTTAAAAGTGTAAGGCGTGAAAACTGGGAGCCTACGAAGAACTCCAGGCTTTGCTCAAAACATTTTGAGCAATCCTGTTTCATCGTAGGCTTATCAATAAAAAAACTGAAATCCGATACAGTACCAACCATTTTTAAGGATATCCTGGATATTATCAACCTGTTAGTTATTTTTACTATTTAGACCCTTTTATGCGAGTCTTTTCTGTATAACTGGTTAGAGAAAGTAAGTTTTGTTTTCTTTTAGATAGAAATAAATCTGTTTCTATACTATATATTTTAAAGTTTAAATTGGAATAGCATGACAATAAAAAGCGTACCGATAATGAAGTATGTTGTTTAAAGGCATACAAATAAAGTTCCTTTACAACAAACTACTGAGTGACTAAAGTTAATTTTTACAAATTCCTTAATTTAAATGTGATGAAAGTGTTATTCATAGTCATGTGCTACAGTTGTGACTCGCATTTTTGTTTTCCATTGGTCAAATTTTTGCGATTGTTAATATCAGCATTGACTTTTGTAATAACTGGGTTGAAATCACTATAAACCTATTTTAAAAAGACAACCTTAGTAAAGGTTATGTCTTTAAAAATAGGTTTATTGCGCGTCCACGTGGAATAGTTCGCTCGGATTTTGTTTTTCATAAACATGATTTTAATTAGTTAAACAGCGTCGCTGACTATTATTCAGTCTTTTTTTTGTAATGAGAATTGATTATTATTAATATACCATCCAAATAATGAAATTTTCAGGTTGTAAAGAAAAGAAAACCACCCAAGTGTCGTAATGAAATCGGGCTTATTACACCGAGGAAACGTAAAAGGTTGGAAGATAGTGGGGTGAAGACGGATTGTATTCCTACAACACCTAGGAGTGTAGTAAGAGTTTTACATTCGCTAGCACGATCTCAGACGGTGGCTTTGAGACGATTACGGACAATTAAGAGAAAACAAACGTAGACTTGAAAAAAAAAATGCAACACTATTGAATGTTATAAATAATTTAAAAATATGAACCTTATGGAACTAGAGTCATTAGATTTATTAAATAGCATAGGTGGTAAAAATCAGGACTTGCTAATGCGACTACATAGAAAAAGCAGTAATAAACCGCTTCCGAAAAAATATTCTCCTGAACTTCGTAAATTCGCGCTTACGTTACATTTTCTTTCACCTAGAGATATTTTTTAAATTAAATAATTTTTAAGTTTGAGTTTGTGAGTGTTATTTAAAATTTGTTATTTTACCGTAAAAATATAATATAGTCTATTTAATACCTACCAATAATATTTTGTTTTATTTGTTCCAACATCATCTAATTTTTAACCAGGAAGACCAAACTTAAAATATATGCGTATAAAATTTATTATGGTAACGCTTTATTTTTAATTTTTGTGCCCACATCATTGCTGTATCTGACTCCATGTTATTTTTAACACAATTTATAATCATCTAATTCTGCAGGTGTGACGACGACGCCCGCTTAATTCTAGCAATATGTTCGATACCAAGGTCACATCCCTAGTAACGCACACTAATACAAATCTGTAACTGCACACTAACAAAAATTAGACACCGCCTTTCAATATACAGTCTGTCTACCTCATAATATGTCTATGAGTGTGCGTCACTAGGGATGTGACCTTGGTATCGAACATATTGCTAGAATTAAGCCGGGCGTCGTCGTCGCACCTGCAGAATTAGATGATTATAAATTGTGTTAAAAATAACATGGAGTCAGATAAAGCAACGCTGTTAATTTTATCTACAACAAAAATTAAAAATAAAGCGTTACCATAATAAATTTTATACGCAAATATTTTGAAGTTTGGTCTTCCTGGGTTAAAAATTAGATGATGTTGGAACAAATAAAACAAAATATTATTGGTAGGTATTAAATAGTCTATATTATATTTTTACGGTAAAATAACAAATTTTAAATAACACTCACAAACTCAAACTTAAAAATTATTTTATTTAAAAATATATACTGAAAGCCTCATTATCATTTTTAAAGACTTATACATACCTACATTGATAACCCACAATAGTGGGTATCATGAAAACAAAAGTTTCAGTTTAAAATATGCGACCTAAAATCATTTTTTTTTTTCATGTTTTTTTGTTAAAATTATAATGTGGATTACAGAACACAAATATGTTCTTGCAAAATTATAACAATATTTTTATAGTTTTTAAATTTTCTGAGAAAAGTTGATGTGATATTCGGACAAACATACAGACATGACGAATCTATAATGGTTCTGTTTTTTGCTGTTTGACTACGGAACCCTAAAAAGAAATTAAAAAGTATTTTGAATCTAGTCAGCGACGCTGTTTAACTAATTAATATCATTTTTATGAAAAACAAAATCCGAGCGAACTATTCCACGTGGACGCGCAAGAAACCTATTTTTAAAGACATGACCTTTACTAAGGTTGTCTTTAAAAATAGGTTTCAAAAATGGTACTGCATCGGATTTCAGTTTTTTTATTGATAAGCCTACGATGAAACAGGATTGCTCAAAATGTTTTGAGCAAAGCCTGGAGTTCTTCGTAGCTCCCAGTTTTCACGCCTTACACTTTAAACCCATTCTTCTCTGATTTGTGGACATTTCGGGAACCTAAAAATTCAATAATTGTATAAAAGAAACTGTTAAAAAATACTATCGATGGAATTAAATTCTATATTGAGTACATCACTATGTACATCCTTAAATTTTCATGCTAAATATTATGTTGTTAGACGTAATTTCTACAATTAATACAAGCTAATGTAGTCTAACATATATTAAAGTCTACTACTGCATGTTTTTTTATCCATAAGTCTCATTACAACTACGTAATATGAATGAAAATGTCGTCAAATATTTACTTATGAAATTATGATTCCGGGTCTTTTACTCCTCCTTTGGTGGTTCTTGAAGAACAATTTACCGCGGAACACGACATTTTTCTACGTTTACTTACCTATTTCTTTTCAAAATATTTATTAAAATTATGACACTTTGTGAAAAATTTGCACGACAGCTCGTAATGTTTTGGCCTAGGTACCATAAAGACATGGAAGGATGACTAAAATAACAACTGCACTCCATATCTTCATTCCTTTTTTCCTTAACGTATTTAATAGTGGGTGAGAAAGAGACCTGTGTTACGAGTCGTTTCATTATCTGATACGTTGTCACAACTTGATTTGATTGATGAATTTGCTAGTGAAGGGAATGAATTATTATATTTTATCGATAGTTATGGAATCTAAAAATATTGATAATGTGCTCTATCGTGGGTACTAAATATTTGGCTGTCGATTTCGAGGTCGTGGATTCAATTCTCACGGGGATTACTATTATGTAAGCTTCGATGGCGTCCTTCTCGAGGTGGTGCAAGAATATGTTTCCTTAGACCAAACTATTCAACTTGGCCATAATAACTTCGTGAGGAAAGCTAGGAGGTATCAGTTGGGCTGGGCGGCATTTTACAAGTTACGTTAGGTTCCGGACAGAGGACAGATTCCGTAATGCTTAAAAATAAAAGTCTGAGCAATGCGTCCTACACGTACCAACATACACAGGTGAGACATTGACATGGACTACGAAACTGGTTCACTACACTCGCGTGCAAGTAAATCGACTCAAGCCTCAAGTGCGCATAAAAAGTGATATAACTAAAAAATGACTTATTTTACCTCTATATAATGTTTTACATAATTAAAGCCTAGTAATTAGGCTTTCAAATGGTAGCATAATATCAGTAATTTAAATAAACACTTGTTCTTAGAATGCAACTGAACGCAACCTCCCGTAAACTGCTCTGCGCTCTATTCACAACTTGCGCGACACAACCCCCTATAAAACCCCCTGTAATCGTTTTTTTCTTATCAGTCGCTCATTAGACGTTGACCTGAACACATCTCTGCAAATTAAAGCCGTCATTTGAAGAAAATTATGGATACAACACCTGAAGAAGCCGCTCAAGTCGTTGCCGTGTTGCAAGAAGGATTGAACCAGCGAGAAGTCGCTCGTCGTTTGAATATGAGTCAGTCCGCTGTCTCGAGAGTATACAGAAGGTTTCAAGAGACTGGTGCCTTCACTCGGAGGCCTAATACCAGCCGACGCCGGTGCACCTCGGAGCGTGACGACCGGTTTTTGGTCTCGACCTCTCTCCGAAATCGACACCTTACCGGCGTAGATGTGCAGCAGGAGCTACGTCAAGTTCGCGGGGTGACTGTCAGTCAGTGGACAGTTAGAAGAAGGTTGAAAGAAGCTAACCTTACTCCGAAAAGACCCGCTACAGGCCCGAAGTTGACCACAGCTCATCGTCAAGCACGCCTTCACTTTGCTCGAGAACATTTGGATTGGAGCATAGAGCAATGGCAGTCAGTCCTGTTCACAGATGAGACGAGGATGTGTCTCCATGGCAGCGACAGGAGAGGTCGGGTATACCGTCGTCCCGGTGAACGGTTTTCACAGTGCTGCTTTGTGGAAACCGTTGCATATGGTGGCGGATCTTGCATGATGTGGGCTGGAATTTCCTTAGAAGGCAAAACGGACCTTGTTTTCGTTCCTGGGGGAGGCCGGGGAGGAGGTCTGACCAGTGATCGTTACATTGAAAATGTTCTACTGGATCAAGTTGTCCCTTATCAAGGCTTTATTGGGGAAAATTTCATCTTGATGATGATGATGCAATGCCATGTCACACTGCTCGGGCCACACGTAATTTCCTGAACGAAGTTGGAATTCGCACTATGCATTGGCCAGCGCTCAGCCCCGATTTAAATCCCATTGAGCACATATGGGACGAGCTCAAAAGGAAAGTTAGAGCGAGGAATCCAGCTCCGACAAACATCAATGAGCTCAAGACTGCGTTGGTAGAAGAGTGGGGTCGAATACCACAATCATCCATTAAAAAGTTGATAAGGTCGATGAAGAATCGCATGAGAGCAGTGATCAGAGCTAGAGGAGGGAATACCAAATATTGACACGAATAATTTTTTTATCTTACGCACATTTTGTTTCATTTAAACACAATAACCCCATACTGTGAAATTGTATGAATTTTCAACATTTTTTACATTATCATTAGCATTAACCTTTTTTACTAAACTACTGAATCGATTTTCATGCAACTTACACCATTTTAAAGCTCAATTACTAGGCTTTAATTATGTGAAACATTATATAGAGGTATAATAAAGCATTTTTTAGTTATATCACTTGTTATGCGTACTTGAGGCTTGAGTCGATTTACTTGCACGCGAGTTTAGTTATGTCACTCAGCGGTCAATGGAGGGGGCTATGCTCGGGGTTTCTCTTAAGGATAAAATCAGATTTACTAGGTGGAGACTCGATACTGAGTTATCTAGGGTATACTACGCAGCGCTAGATATCGTCCTGTTAAATAAGAGTGCTATGCACTATTGTGTTTCGGGATATACACACTGTAGCTAGTAAAATTACCGGGTATAAGTGACCTAGCATCATCCCATTACACACCTCAAAGATAACTGTATATCTCCACTATTCGATGGATCTTAATATACATTCATACATATTATATACACATTCCTCTTCAATCACCCTATCAATTAAAAAAAATGGTCAAGTGCGAGTCGGACTCGCCCGTCGACGATATCGCGGCAGCAAGTAACAAACTAAAATATCTTTATTTACTTAGGCACCTACTACAGCTTCATCACTGCATAGTATAAAGCAAAGTCGCTTTTTTGTCCCTATATATGTGCACTTAAATATTTAAAAATACGCAACGGCTTTTGATGCGGTTTTTTTTAATAGATGGAGTGATTCAAGAGGAGGGTTCGTATGTATAATAAGATCCATCAAATAGTGGAGATTTACAGTTATCTTTGAGGTTTCTAATGTGATATCGTAAATAATTTCATTTTTTCCGTTTACTTTGTAAACGCAGGCTGCATCCTACAAGATTTATCAAAATAATATACCAAGTATTGTACACATTGAAAAGGTCTACAGTATACGATTTCAATAAATGTTTTTGTAGAAATTAGTTAAAAATTGAGGTACGTAGCGTTTGCGTCGGTACCGGCCGACCGGGCAGGTGGGAGCGTGCCTATATAATATGCAATATTACCATCGCACCCGTGCGAAACATGGGCAGGTCGCTAGTCATTAATATGAGAAAGAAAGTGGTTCACAGTTAATGACGTTAAAGGAACGTTTCCATATATTTTGTATGAGATTATTGATATGTGACGTCATTGCTCACTATTATAAATTGACCTAATATCTATTCGTTTCAGTTTATTTAAAAATACAATATTGAAATAAACAACAGTGATCAATGAAACAACATATAAAATAAGGTGCGCTTTTATAAAAAAAGGTTTAGTATTATATTGCGGATGGTGGAGAATACCGAATTGAATCAGTTTCGGAAAAATTGAATGGTACCTCCATTATCAAATAATTGTCGGGGCAGAAGTGCTTAGAACAGATCCTGCTGTGGGTCTTCCAGTTCCAGTCGGGTCTCCCGACTCGTCTCATCCACTCTTATTTTATCTTTTCATCCTTTGGGAAACTGTAATATTATAATAGACCTTAATATACCTGCTGATGTTGCTTCGCCTAACTAAAATATCGATATGAAAAAGCCACCATCACTAGTTGAAATGTTTACCTAGAAAATTTAATTAGGATTTTTTGAGAAAAGTAGACAAAAACTGATTTGGCTTTTATTTAATAAGCTCAACTAACATAAGCTCACATAAGTAAGAAACATTTATATTATAGTTTACCCACATTTTCTGATTTATTTAATATAAATTTAACCAAAAACTCACGAACGAAAGTGAATCTTTTCACCACTGCTTTCTTTTCTTCTCGAATGTAAACAACAGCCGTCAATTACACAAGACATGTTTTTATGACCTAAAACACTTCATAAGGAACGAGCACACATAAAGATAAATCACTATCTGAGCGCAAATTAAACAGAAAATAATTTTCTTATAATCAGGAGCCGCCAAACCACTGACAGTACTATAATCCGGCCATGTGAGCAAGGTGTCAAACTGTTTTAAACAATCTTTAAGAATGCACGTCAAAATGTGATTTTGAATTTAGTAGTATGCTAAATAAGTCCAATGACATAACATTGTAATGAGTCCACTGACGTGTGACGACCTGCTAATTATGAGAACAATGTTCAGTTCCCTGTCTCATTTTCGCCTACGCAAAATCGTGTAAGGAGTGCTATGCTATGCTATTTTAGTCCGGATTCCATGTCTTTATGGTTCCTAGGTTTTGGCCTCTTTGGAGGCCACAAAATGACACGACGTCAGAGTTGTCAAACGTCTATCAACCGTCTCTTCTACTCGTAACTAGGATTCGTGTGATAGACAAAGATACATGACGTGTATTGCATTACAATGATATAAGAGCGGCAACGTCTTATGACTACATCTAGTACATCGTTAATCTAAGCAACATACGTACACTGATGCCATATCTACCAACTTTTTGGTAGATCTACCACTTTTCACTTCAGTCTACCTATCTACCAACCTAGACCTAAAATCTACCTATTTTTTTAATTTTCATATTAGTTAGCCGGTACCCACCCTGTTCTCTTCTTACTACTTAGTCTTGTGGCCCCAACCAAAACGCCAAACGTGTGAAGCCAACTTTATAAAAAAGTCTGTGGTAATTATTTATTTCTCTCACACCTGTGTGCGGATATAATATTACTCTTTGATGTGCGGTTTCGATTTGGATTGTGTGTGTGTTAAGCTTGCTATATTGCGAAATAGAGTGATTTTAATGAATATTTTCTTTGCTCCTCGAAAACTACGTTTAAACGGTGCTATACGTATCACTTTCCATCAGGTGACTATCTAGCTCGTTTGCTCCCTATCTACACTAATATTATAAAGAGGAAAGCTTTGTTTGTTTGTTTGTTTGGTTGTAATGAATAGGCTCAAAAACTACTGGACCGATTTTAAAAATTCTTTCACCATTCGAAAGCTAAATTAATCCCGCATAACATAGGCTAAATTTTATTTTGAAAAAAAATAGGGTTCCGTAAGATATTTTGGGTTTTTAGGACAAAAAAGGAAAAAACTACCAGAAAAGTTGCTTTTTGCGTATTCTGCCTAAACTATAAAAGATAGAACTATAAAATGTTCTAACTAAGTGTAGATCTCATTAATATCTACAAAAAGTCCGCGACACACTATACCTACCTATGTCGGGTGAAGCACAACAACCATTTTTTTATTTTAAAAAATTGTATTTTTTTTTGGCTACATTAAGACGCGTTTATTTTACTCATGCTACTAATCCTTAACAAAATAAATTATTTCATCACTAAGAAAAGTTTACGTAGATAATATTTGGTCTTTGAATGATTAAAATTGGACGTTTGGTTTTCAAGTTATGGCGAAATTAAAATATTATTCTGCTGCACGGCCGTCCCGTTGCAAAGTGGGCGTCGCATTGGCGGGGGTGCGCATGCGGGAGGGGTATATTATCCAATTTAATATTTTAAATACATTGTTGAATAAAGATCTAAGTAGTTCTTTACAGCATATGATTTAAATGAACATTTTCGAAGATATTATATATATATAAAAATTGCGGTGCGTAGCGTTTGCGGTTGGTTTGCGGCGATAACGGCCGACGGGGAAGCCGGGAGCGTGCCTTTTACGATCAACATTGCACCCGTGCGCAGCAGGGGCGGGTCGCTAGTAACATATAAAAAAAAATAAAAATACACAGGTGAGACATTGACACTGACTACGAAACTGGTTCACTGCTCTAGTTAAATTTCTATGAATTTGACAATCCCTAATGTCAAACTCTAAATTAATGATACCAGCTTATATTTAATAGTGCTTTACGCAAAACCGGTTTCAATCGATAAATTCGGTTTTCATTACTGGAGACAAAAAAAATGGATAGAGATAAATTCGAAACTTAGTCAAATAGTCACAAATCGAATTTAGTAATTTTAATGTTTAATTTTATACTGTACGTTAACCAATTATTAGACTTTTCCAGGTGTAATCATGCTTAAAAAATGCCTGACATTTTATTTATTAGCGAATGAAATTTTTAATCAGTTAAAACCGTAGGTTTTATTTTAATATACTTACGTAGTAATCCCTTCTTCTTAATATTAAAAAGGCGATTATTTTACGCCTTAATTTTTGAACCAATTTGATCAAATTTAGTACAGAGCTAGTCTAGAGCCTGAGACCTTTCTCACATAGGCTTCTTTCTATTTCGATGTTATGATGATGATAATATTAGTATGTATATCCATTTTTTGTCGAAGGGAAAAAGTCCGCATGCCAATTTTTAGTTTCCTACCTTGAATACTACGAAAAGTCCTATTAAAAATTGTCACCCCACTTTTAAGGCTTTAGCTTTAGGGGTAAACTTGTGAAAATGCAAATGATGCCGCATATTTTTGTTGATGACTTTACCTGACCTTACATTAAAACTGCAAAAAATCGTTTGTCAAGTTCCCTCATACTTTTAAGACTGGGGGTGGATTTGTGAAAAAAACAGATTCTGTATTATTTTCATGACATTTATACTGCATATGAATCTTTAACCTACCTTTG
The DNA here is from genome assembly GCA_019425675.1 of Leucinodes orbonalis. Lineage (NCBI taxonomy): Eukaryota > Metazoa > Arthropoda > Insecta > Lepidoptera > Crambidae > Leucinodes > Leucinodes orbonalis. Next base: position 140,842 of record PQWD01014482.1, read on the forward strand.
AAAACTGAGAAATTTCACCCCTTCCCCACTTAAAAGTATAGGGGTTAATTAACAAAAAACTGCAATATTTGATTTGTACACGAAACCATACGTCTTTCAGTTGAGCACCAAAATTTAAAATTTCGATAAGTTATAATTCTCCCCCCTCTTTTAAGGCTTTTGGGAACAACGCAATATGCAAGATTTATCGTTTGTGACAAATAGTGCACATACCATTTTTTAGCTTCCTACCTTTAAAACTCCAAAATGTCGCATATACTATTTCCACCCTGTTTGAAGGCTTTGGGGGAGTACTTTGGAAAAAAATGTTGTATTTTTCTGTTATGACAAATAATCCGCATACAAAATTTTAGCGTTCTAAATTACGGAACGTTCCATACAAACTTTCGACCCCATTTAAGAGAAGTGGGGGGGGGGGGTTACTATCTATCACCATACCAAATTTCAATGAAATCCGTTCAGGGTAACAAATAGACAGATAGCGTTACTCATCGTTCACATTTATAATATTAGTACGGATATCGTAAAATTAAACTAAACAAATATTTGCACAAGCATTTTTTTTAAAATAAAGATATAATCAATAATTACAAATGTTTATATTCTTAAAATTGAAACGTAATGCTTTATTTTAAGGTTATTTAATTTTAAATTAATTTAGTCTAAGTACCTATTTCCTATTTTCGGAACTTTGCCGAAAGGAACTTCTTTTAATTATATTTTTTAGTTTTAATTTTTTTTATTTTTAGTGTTTAGGGTGTAATATATTTTAGTTACCGAATAATGTAATGTTGTAAATAAAAATATATTTTTTTGATTTCCATATGGATATCGCGGTCACGTTTCGTTCCATCCATCCCAAATTTCATTGAAACCGGTTCAGTCGTTTTTGGGGCACTAGTAAATAAAGAAATAAACATCTACCTTTTTGTAACGATAAATATGAATACGAAAGGTTACTTACCTTTATTTACCTTTGTTCCTCATAAGATTTGCCACGAGACTTGTCAATACTGTTCACCCATTTTTTATCACATATTGACCTAAATTTTCATAAAAAATATGTGGAAATTATTTATAATTCAGGAATTTATATCATATCTAATTTACCGATTGGAGTACATCACTATTAAAAAACAGTTAGACTCAGAACTGTGCAACACTGGAAATGTCAAATTACTCCAAGGGTACAAAAAACACATTATAGAACCGAAAAATCCGAAAATTTTAACAACTTTTGGTAATATGAACAATACATATAACGCTTTGATGCACCTATAAACTCAACGAAATCTATTACAACCATGGACGTATAAATAATACGTATTTTCTATAAGTCTATGTATTACATCCAACAATTGAATTGGCAAACGACAATATGGTCCATGTGTCAAATTTAGTTTTACAAATCGCGCGGGACTTCCATACTCTTTAGGGACTTCTTGCGTGAAACGGACTTTACGATTACAATAATTATTTATAGAGGTGAAAAATAGTAGTATCAATAAAATGGAAGACCAAGATAAGCTTTTAAAATATTTGGTGTCAGTGGAAAAAATGGCTGAAGAAATACTGTCTGATAGACGTGAGATTATTCTTTTAGATAAAAGAAGAAACGAAAATCGAGAAGCACTCAGAGAACTTTCAAAATCTTATCAGAATAAATGCTGGGTAACAGTTGGCTCGGTATTAGTGAAACATGGTTTAAAAGCTTCACAAGAACTCTTAGAAGCTGATCAAAAACAACTGAATATTGACATTAATAAACTACGATGTGATCTCAAAGTTAAAGTTAACAACCTCAGAGACTTGGAAATGCAGCCCCCGGTACCAGGTCTGATGTTGGTTCCTATGACCCCAAAAGAAACCGAAGGATTGACCAGGAGTGGTGTATTTCCTGGATAATTAGTGAAACCATAGACATATTGAATAGAATGATTAAACTATATGGAAATTATAACAGTTGAGTTCTCTATTAAAATATTAATTTCACTAGTTATATGAGTAAACTCATGGTCCCCAGGGAAAACTCGGGAAGACGCTGTTATCTTTTTAATGTTATGCTTTTTTAAGATCATTATATAGAAACACATCCTCTTAATTTTTTTTATATTTATTTGTTACTACAAAATTAATAAAGTGATATAGTTTTATAATAATTTACAAACCTGTGTTACACAACAAATTATATGAGAAAAAAATTACCATCACATAAGCAAAATATTAAACTACATTCGATATAACTTATAGGATATTAAGTTATTCATGGATAAATCTAAGTATTTTTTAACAGCTTTAGCCATAGTTTTGTTGTCATATTATGTGCTTGTTCCCTGACTAAACAGTTTTAACAGTTGATAAATAAATATTGTTATTATTCCTATACAGAAAATATTAGTTGAAATGCCTATACAATAAAATATTGTAAAATAATTCATAAGTTTCATATAAAATACTGTGATATGTAAAAAAAAATTGCTTTCATTTGATATATTCTGAAATTCTATACTATAAATAGTTTCGATGTAATTTAAAGAAAAGGGTTTCTTTCTCCTGTAAAATTTGTTTTTCCCACTTACAATTAATATTTCTTAAAACTAAATAATAAACAACAAGGAGTGTTTATTATTTGGCATATAAATAATGTAAGCAGCATATTGTTTGTTTCTTGAAGATAACTTTTCTTCAACTCCAATCTGCATTTTACTACTAATTATTTTTATATACCTGGGACAGGTAGTCCAAATGGGTAAGTACAGTTTCCATCACATATATTTGAGCAGACAAGGTGGCCAAATACATCTGAACAGTTTAAAATATCAATAAGTTCTATACAGTACAAGTTACCATTAATATTTAAACAACAACTGCTTCATTAATATCTGAGCAAGTGCTTGTCAATAACTTCTATATTCACAACTTTTCAATAATATCTAAACACTTCCATAGCGTGATCCATGATTAAAATATCGAAACTGTCAAAGAAAATGTTAGTCGGAATTTTTGTGTAATAAACTATGTATTTAATTCAAAACTTTTTGGATAATACATGTATTAAAAAATGAGATGACGCTGGCAGTTTATAAGAGTTTGAAGATCTTGTCGACACAAGCAAGCATTGCATCAGTGGCTCATTGGTGTGGACTGCTGCCCTTCAATCTGGACGATGCAGGTTTGATGCCTGCCAATATGAATGTCTTCAAATTTTCGAAATTATAATTATTTATATGTACGTTTCGCCGAGACCAGTCAACTGGGGAACTTCGTATGCCACACACTTATAGAGTGAGACCACCGAGAGACACGTTAAAGCTCTTGCCGTTTCGTTCGATATATCTAAGGCATTTGACAGAGTTTGGCACGCTAGCCTTATAAGCAAGCTTCCTTCATTCGGTATTCGTGATGGCCTTTGCACCTGGATATTAAATTTCCTGAGTTCCTGAGTAAATCAGTCTTTGATGGCTACTGTTCTGACCACCAGGCTTTCGACGCCAGTGTTCCTCAAGATTCGGTCCTATCCGCCATTCTAATTCTTGATGCACATAATTGATCTGCTTATGCCCGGTATTATTTGGGTACGCAGATGACGGACAAAAATCTACCGGATGCAAGGGCCATTGAGGTAGGAATCCAGTCTTGTCAAGAGGCTATGGTGAGCCGTGTGGACGCGTCCCTTCAAGCAGTCTCCTCTTGAGGTGATGCTTATCTAAACTTGCTTAAAAATTTGGACTTGTTCCGACTTTCTGGAATCTAGCTGTTAAATAATACGCCTTGGGGCCACCCTACTTTGGCTGACGCTAAGCTGCAAAGCCTGGAGTATTGTCGTAGAGTTGCATTGCAAAAAAAGCGAAGATTGTGCGTCAAGTCAGCCAATTGAAGACCACTAAGGCCTAAACGGGTAGGCGCGAGTCCCTAGGTGGGGACGCATAATGAGCTGATGATGATGATGAACTTACAAAATAATTATTGTCGCACTAGGTGATTAACAGTTACTGAATAATAAAATTAATCCAGTATCGGATCAATTATCTAGTCTTTCTTAACTCAACCGAGCTAAGCCAGAGCTGAGACTGACCATCCCCACTTGCGCAGATAGCCGAGTAGTGGTCAATGAGGACACTCGGATGACGTAGTTGTTTACGTAACTTATTATTACAATAATTATTATACGCCTACAGTAGTGATTGATTTTGGCTTGTTCTTTTAATGTCATGCAGTTAGAGAAATGTAGTATGTAAACAATTGTAACTAAGCAGATAAACACTGGTTTATCTGCTTAATTACACTTGACATTTTGACTGTTCAGATATTATTGAAAAGTTGTGTGTATAGAAGTTATTGACAAGCACTTTCTCAGATATTAATGACGCGGTTGTTGTTCAGATATTAATGGACAACTTGTACGGTATAGAACTTATTGATATTTTAAACTGTTCAGATATATTTGGCCACCTTGTCTGCTCAAATATATCTGATGGTGATTGTACAACTTCAAGGTTTCTCATCAAATCCGATTAGGATGTGCAGCGTTTGGGAAGTTAAGGCAATCTTTTCGTCCAAAATACATCAGTGTCTCAAAACGATCGTCTGACCAGTATTAGGACTATGTTAGGTGTTTCCCTACGCGATAAAATCCAAAACGAGAATATCCGAGGTAGTACTAGTTTGGCCGACAGCCCAGAGGATTCGCATGTTGTAGTGGCAGTGGGCAGGGCAAAATGTAGCTCTGGCTGTCTGGACAAATCTTCCAATCAGGATGAAATTTTGTAGGTCGATAGAGCATTTTATGTGACGACCAATCACCCTTATCTCAGAATTTGTGACGTTATAGAACCTTAGATAATCGGTCGAGAACGTGTCCAGACAGCTTGAAATCGCGCTTTTCGCCAGTCTCTCAATCTCGTGAACGGAAGTGATTTTGATAACTTTGCATATCAACGTGCGTCACATAAATTTGTGACAAGCATGGAGCTAAAAGTTTGGTGGCACGTATAGCGGTTTGGCAGAAAACTGCAAAAATCTGTGTCCAGCCAGCTTGATTTTACGTATAAAACTTCTGGCTAGCACCTCATGAATCTCAATAACGGGAGCGTTTTCGAATATGGTTCCTTTACTAAGATTTAGTGACGGAATTTGTGACGCCTATAACGTTTGATTCACGGCGTTACATATAATGGTTTCCGAGAAATCGACTAAAAACTGAATGTGCGGGAACTCCAAATTCAAGCTGGCTGGACACATGTATCTCCGCTACCTGGTGATCTACAGCCTCCGAAATACGCTCAAATTTTAGTGAGGGAGACAAAAATGGTAACCTGAATTTGTGACGCAGAAACTTTCAGTAGTTTCTATACAAAACGCCATTAATATTGCGAGTTGACCATCATGTAACTAAAATAAAGGACTTCTTAATAATCGACCTATTGGCCGATAGTATAGACTTGCATATCGTTTGGTTTTTTATGCAGTGTATAATTATAATGAATTGTAATGAATAAATTCATCATGAAAATTATTAATTGACTGTCAAAAAAGAGGTTGATATAGGTACTTGGGAGCATTGGAATTTGACCAGTTGTCGCAGGACAAACTGTAAGCAACAGATGGCGACACCAACATTAGCCGATAAGAAATTGTTTAATGAACCCGCGTCGGTCTCCGGCAGCGCATGAGTACGTTCAGAAATTTGTTCCAAGTAGGTACAGGTAATATTTCTTTGTTTAGTTTAGTAACTTATTATTTTAAAGCAATTTAATTTATCAATATTGGTATATAACTTTCTTTTTAATAAACACTACTATTGTAGTTGAAACTTCAGTTTTCAAAGTTATGGGTGCCATTAAGTTCATAGAAGGAAGAAAATTTGGGCAATATTATTATATTAGATGTCATTTCTCCCATAGTTTCTACCATTTTATCTGCCTCCGTGGTCTAAATCGGCACAAAGCGTTCGGCTGCGAGACCCGAAGATCGTGGGTTTGAACCCTGCTGTGAAATATCACCCTCCGCAGGCTAAACCACCTGATTATCCGAAAAGAAAGATGATTCCGTATTTCGGACGGCACCTTAAGCCGTACTCTGGAGTGGGCCGGTATAGGCTGCTTATGACAATATATAGCAAATAAAAATACATAATATTTTAACAAATTTCTTTTATTAGTTTCATTGTTTATTGTTTGAGGCAGCAACCGAGGGGTTTTTTATAAATCAAATAACACGTTGTAGATTTTTCATTACGATAAAAATGTTCCTTATTTTTTTAATTGTAAAATGTCTTCATAATGTTTGTTGAGTTTATTAGGAATCTATTTATAAATAAGTATATTTAAACTACTCACGTAGGTAATTACGTAGGTACCTTCTGAAACCAGTCGTTGTATTTTATCATGTAAATCAATAAAATAATAATTTACAAAATACTAAATCTCAAAATGAAGACAGACGTTGTGATTGCTTGGTATACCAGAGAATTTTATTATTTTATTATTATAGAGAATTATATAAGAGAATTTTATTATTATAATAATAAAATTCTGTTTTATTAACAAGTGTTCGTGTTCGGAACGAATATCTTAATATTTTGCAATGGTTGTGTGACGTAGCGCTCGCCGTAACTAGGCCACAGCCATCCCTTTAATATAATTTCTTTATTACAAATTTAGTGTACATTTCGCCGTCGGGACAAACGCGAGCACTCAAACATTCCATTTCATCCAAAATTTAACATTAACATAAGAACATTTGTGTTACTTTCAATACATTTTGTAATATTATAACAAACTCTCTTTCATTCAACATTCACCCCCCAAAGCTCAAGGCCATTACAGTTCGAAAATATTTTTGTAGTACATACTCATATATTCAGTATTCATCGATTTGATGTTTAAAATATTTCTGGTGGATTATCAAATGTTTAAAACACTACCATACCTCGTATGTAAGTATATATAAACGAATTTGATTTTATTTACAACAATAATTGTAAATATCTTCGAACATTAAATACACTGATACCGGTCCGGATGATTCCTCGATCATACAAACCATGAAAAATACCAATACTTACCGACTAAAAAGAGTAGTTTAATCAATAAGACAGATTTTCGCCCATCACAGAAAACACTGTAGCTGCAGTACATCAGTCATCGCTTGCCGCTCCGCAGCCGCGGACCACTAAATAGCGCGTCTGATAAAACTTCAATATTATTGTACTTCTGATATATTTCTCACATACTTCTATACTGTTATTCTACACTCACCGTGACTTTCATTGGAAACACCTAAGCAAGCAAACTACCTCAAATTGGAGTCAGATATCTACAATTAGGATAACAACATATGAACAACCGATATCCTCAATTGGTGACCACCGACTGAACAAGAAGCAACCTGCAACCAATCTTATTTCTGTACAACAAAGTCATAATTCAAGATGGGAATCGACCAGCCGCCAACAGACTTGAACACCAGCTCGCCTGCTCCAGCAAATGCCACCGCCACAGCCACAGAAGTATCAGGTATTGCGCTATCAATGCGCGTATCAACCTTTTGGCGCTACAGACCACGCTTATGGTTCATCACTTTCGAAGCCGCCACGCAAGATTTAAAGAAGGGGCAGACCCCAGCTGGCACAACTTGTCATCGCTCAACTTGACAAGCAAGATATCGAGCAAATTAGTGACCTGTTATACAACCCACCAGCCGAGAACTACTACACCGCCCTCAAAAACCGGCTTATCTCCGTGTACGAGGAATCGGAAGGCAGGCAGTTCCAGAAGCTTTTATCAGATATGGAAAACTCGGCGACCAAAAACCAACGCAACTATTACGCCGCATGCGAGACCTCGCACGAGAAAAAGTTCGCACGAGACAGAACACTTCGACTCATGTGGATGAACCATCTCCCAGCCCACGTCAGATCGGTACTAGTCGTCAGCGACACCATATCAGCAAGACTGCCAAACTCGACGAACTCGCACTACTTGCCGACAAAATGCTTGAGCAAACGCAAGAGGTCAACGCAATATCACCACAACCATTTGTGCATCCATCACCGTCCACATCACTTCTAACGCAAGATACAAATTTTATCATCGAAGAAGTACGCAAGCTATCATTAGAAGTTGCCGCTTTTCGTTCCCGCCCACCATACCGACGGAACCATGTGCCATTCAGCCGTTGAACGCAGCGTGCCTACTATAACTCATGTTCGCCATCTCGTTCGCGTACACATCACGCCACCGAGCAGCCACGTGCCTGTTACTACCACCAAAGATTTGGACAGCACGCGAGGAAATGTCAGCCTCCTTGTTCCTTCAACAGACTACCAAATAAGCCAGCCAACATTGAAGAACCGTCGTCGTTAAACTAGACAGAACGTTAGATGCGGCGGGTCCGACGTTCAAGCCCAATCATACCGTCTTTTCGTGACCGACAAGGTATCTAGACTCACGTTTCTTATTGACACTGGTGCCAACGTGTCAATAAGACAACATTTATTATTCATAGACATAATAATAATAATATAAACTCAGTTTACAACTGATATCCGACACGTCAGCGGAAAGGACAACACAGTCGCCGACGCACTCTTACGCATTGAAACATTAGATTTTCCCACGCAAATCGACTACGAACAGCTAGCAGCGAAACAACAAGATGATACCGAATTACCAACATTACTGCAACAACCGAACATTCAAATTAAGAAAATTCAAATGAACAATAACAACATTTACTGCGAGACTTCAACTGCAAACATTCGTCCATACTTACCTACTGACTTTCGCCGTACGGCATTTGACACCGTGCACAAAGTCAGCCATCCCGGCATTCGGACTACGCGCAAACTCATGCAACAACGATACTTTTGGCCATCTATGAATACCGATGTCGGCAACTGGACGAAGACCTGCATTCCATGTCAACGTGCTAAAATTCATCGTCATACGCAAGCCAATACTTCATCATTCGCCGCTTGCGAACGGTTCGATCACCTACATATCGACATTGTAGGACCACTCACAACAAGCGAACGCGGACATCGATATCTTCTAACAATGATCGACCGAACTACACGCTGGCCTGAAGCAATAGCCATAAAAGAAATTACCAGCGAAGTTATAGCACACAACATTAATCAACACTGGATATCAAGATTCGGTTGTCCCAAAACAATAACATCCGACCAAGGACGACAATTCGAGAGTCAGCTGTTTCGCGCGCTTACAAACCTACTCGGCGCGGAAAAAATCCGAACGACTATCATCCGCAGAGCAACGGCATAGTTGAGCGCTGGCATCGTTCGTTGAAAGCTTCACTAATGGCTAGACTGGACTCGAACGCGAAGTGGATCGACGAGCTACCCACCGTGCTTATGGACTACGCGCAGCGATCCGCACCGACACAAACACTTGCGCCGCGCAACTTACATATGGACAATCAATACGCCTACCTGGAGACTTCATCACCCCATCAACATCACCAGTCAAGATGGACCACGACTTCGTGAACCGACTCCATAGCTCCATAACATCACTAACGCCGACGTATCAACCGCATAGCAACAAGCGAAATATGTTCGTGCACACCGACCTGTCGACCTGCAATCAAGTTTTCCTACGAGTCGACGCCGTACGAAAACCAACAACCAAAGTACGAGGGTCCATGTCCGATCATCAAGCGCCACAGTAAATTCTTCGAAATCCAGCTGCCAGACAGAACCGCAATAGTTTCAATCGACCGATTGAAACCAGCCTACATTATCAACATTACACACAACGACGCAGAGCCAGTTACACAACCGCCAGCTACACCATCTCCAATAAGAATTCAAGACGCTGCAGCCACAGACAGGAGAACGCAATCCAGGAGAAGAGTTCGCCTGCCTGTACGCTTCGCTTGAGGGGGAGTTCTGTAGCAGCAGTACATCAGTCATCGCTTGCCGCTCCGCGGCCGCGGACCACTAAATAGCGCGTCTGATAAAACTTCAATATTATTGTACTTCTGATATATTTCTCACATACTTCTATACTGTTATTCTACACTCACCGTGACTTTCATTGGAACACCTAAGCAAGCAAACTACCTCAAATTGGAGACAGATATCTACAAATAGGATAACAACATATCAACAACCGATATCCTAAAACACCTTGTAATAATATACTAAGTCCCACATGAAACCTTAAATATTGGTAACCCATTGTAATGTTTGTATGGAGAAAATTAAATGATCAATATCTTTGAAACTACTGAAAGTTTCTGCGTCACAAGTTCAGGTTATCATTTTCGTCTCCGTCACTAAAATTTGAGCGTATTTCGGGCCGTAGATCACCAGGCTAGCGGAGATACATGTGTCCAGCCAGCGTGAATTTGAGTTACGCGTATTCACTTTTTTAGTCGATTTCTCTGACCCAGTATTCATTTTAGTCGATTTCTCGGAAACCATATTAGCGTCACAAATTCCGTCACTAAATCTTAGTAAAGGAACCATATTCGAAAACGCTCCCGTTATTGGAGATTCATGAGGTGCCAGCCAGAAGTTTTATACGTTAAATCAAGCTGGCTGGACACAGATTTTTGCATTTTTCTAACAAACCGCTGTACGTACCACAAAACTTTTAGCTCCATGCTTGTCACAAATTTATGTGACGCACGTTTATATGCAAAGTTATCAAAATCACTTCCGTTCACGAGATTGAGAGACTGGCGAAAAGCGCGATTTCAAGCTGTCTGGACACGTTCTTGATCGATTATCTAATTCTTTTTTACTCTTGGTTCTATAGCGTCACAAATTCTGAGATAAGGGTGATTGGCCGTCACATAAAATGCTCTATCGACCTACAAAATTTCATCCTGTTTGGAAGATTTGTCCAGACAGCCTGAGTTACATAGGGCAAATAGTGTGGAGGAACAGATGGCCGATGGGGGCGGAGTTGTTTGGACGCGTTCTCGATTGAATATCTAAGGTTCTGTAGCGTCACAAACTCCGAAATATGGGTGTTTGGCAGCTTGAGCTACATCCGAGACAATCTCAAGTTCTCAACTACCTTTCGACAACTCGGAGAGACTGGAATCTTGAATTTTCGGGAGCCCCGAGTGAATGTGAGGCAACATAATGTTGAAGTTGATAACATTTGCAGAACAGAGATTGCTGCCTGATTTTAATTATTGCAGACAGAATCTTTGTATGCTGACTATATAATTTAAATGCTGTTTTAGGTTGGCTTACCAAATTTAATGATTGCGTATCAATTAATTACTTTTCATTATAAATAAATATATGGCAAATTTTGGAGTTGTTCTTGTAAAATTTAAAATAAGCCAGCTTATGCAAGTCTTCTAAAATGAAAAAATGTATATTTTTGTAATTTTTATTACTCTAAGGTAGTCTCAAATAAAAAAAATCATCAAATATATAATTTCAATATGCACAGTTACATCTTTATACATGTAAATAATATAGTACATAACAAATAAATAATAAATAGTACCGAAATTTAAAGTTTTTTTATCCATTAATGAATGTTGTTTGGTGTGAATTATAATACAAAGTGACTTGACTAAATGCCAATTTGTATAAGGAGGATATAACTATATTGAGAGTAAATTTACATGATCTACGTTGTCGTTTCCATATCGTCAATAATAAAATTATTTATATCAGTTTAAAAAAATGGCATTACTCTTTGTTCAAAACATAAACATAATTTTAACCAATTACTTCACCACCATCTAGCTTAACTTTATATAAACAATATAATATGGCCATATATGTATGAATAGGTAGATTTCACAATACATTTTCTTTTAGAAATAAACAATTGCAACATAATAATAAAACTTAAGCAATATTAACTTACTTAAGTATAATTTTCAATATCAAAACATTTATTCTAAGGGTTATTGCTTAACATTATAATAATATTTCTTAGTAAATTGTTTCAATTCTCAGTACAAAATGACACGTAATTCATAGGCGTAGCAATGAAAGTAGAATTAACAATGGGGAGGGACCAATTTTTACATTGATTACCTTGACAAGCGAGCTGTACTTTAACATACAATACTCTACAATTGATTGAAACGATCAGAACGATTGTTTCTAGATAAATATCACGTTGAATAAATTTACGTAATTTATTGTATATTTACGGTATTTTGTACGCGGAATAATAATAAATTATTGGGCTAGTAGGCCTCTAAGCAGAACATATCACACCTCCCCTCTCCTTGCTACGTCTATGATGTAATATAAATGGGTTTTCAAATACTCGATTGTGATAACGTGGATTGTCTTTTGAGCATATATTATCATCTGTCACTATCACAAGTCTTTGAAAGTCCAAATGACCAAAGCACATGGTATATATTTGTTAGATTGACTAAACTACTGGCATGTTCTTGTACAATTAGGGTATGTTCAGACACCAGAGCCTTTGCTGCATGTTTCGGACTGATACCTCTACACTACCAGTTCGCCATGCCGGGTTTGTTTAGCGTCATGAAGTATATCTGACACGATGAACCGCCCTTAGCCGATGAGAAGAACACTTTGTCGTTTCGCTCGCATAAGAACTTAAGACGTTGTGCTTTTTTGTGCATAAATACGCCATCCAAGTGGCCGCTTTCTACGGAGCGAATTTCAATGGCTTTGTTTCCCCAACCCATGATTTGCCCAGTACCGATGTAAGCAACTGATGTCGGCATTTCGCCCCACTGAAAAAAAATTAAGATAATTTACTTTTTGGTCACTATGAACATATTTAATAAACTAGCTTTTGCCCGCGGCTTCGCCCGCGTTAAAGTCGGGATAACATGGCTCCACTTTCTTGGTAACAGAACAGAATAATTTAAACACTGCAACAAAAAACGGAACCCTTATAGATTCGTCATGTCTGTCCGTCCGTATGTCACACCCTTTTTTCTCCGAAACTATGAGCACCACACTATTCAAACTTTATAAGTATATGTATCCTGTGAACCGCTATAAAGTTTTGATAAGAAACTCAGAAAAAATATATATATATTGGGGTTCCCTATACATTGGACTAAAACTCAAAAATTTTTTTTTTCATCGTACTCCCACGTGTGGGGTATCAATGTGTAGAGCTTAAAAATAATATCGAGGTTTCTAATATCATTTTTTTATGAATTGAATAGAGTGCGCGAGAGACACCTCCAAGATGAAAAAATTGTGTCCCCCCCCCTCTCTAATTTCTAAACTATGGGGTTGATAAAATCCAAAAAAATATATGATGTACATTACAATAAAAACACCGAAATTTAGTTTGAACGATTTCTGGTGTGTAGTTTTTTTTATACGTCATAAACGGTGAACCACTATTGTTTCATATTAAAGCTGTAGTAAGTGCCTAAGTAAATAAAAAATATTTTATTAACGTTACTTGTTGCTTATTTCATGCTTACAAATTCTAAAAATGAAAATTATATTAGAAAATCTATTAATATCTGCCATATAAGTAAAATTAGTTGTAATGTAAACTACTCACCAAATTGAGTCAATACATGGCGTTGCCAGTAGTTTACACCGCGCAAGCAATGCGTTTCCAGAATTCATATAGTCAAATGTAATCCATTTGGAATTCATACATAGCACGGCTATTAATTACGTAAATTCTAAGTTTCGTAAAGTGTATTTTGGTTGAATACTTAATTTTCATATTTTTCCAATAAATTCGTCTTTTGATCCGAGTAATATGAGATTATATTACTGTACGTATGAACGTCCGTATTTGTTTTTTTAATTTATTCTTCGGATTCCGTATTCAAATAGCAAAAACAGAACCATCGTATATTTGTAATGTCTACCTGTCCGTCCGTATGTCACACTTTTATCTCCCGAAACTATTAGTACTATACTATTCAAACTTTGTAAGTATAATTATGTGTTCTGTGAACCACTATAAGATTTCGACACGAAACTTGAAGAAAAATTAATATATCTTAAGGTTCCCCATACATTGAACTGAAACTAGAAATATTTTATGCATCATACCCATACAAATACAAAAATATTTATTGAAATAAAGTTACAATGGAAAACATAAAAAAATATATATATATGTCACAAAAATGTAAACCTACACATACGTATCAATGTGTAGGTTTACATTTTTGTGACATATACATATATATATAATACTGAACAAAATCTGGTATAATATCCCCCCCTTCCCCTCTCTTTTAGGGCCGATTTCCGAAAAAAGAAAAATGAAAGATTTTTTGTTTGTGACTTACAGCCCTCATACCAATTTTTAGCTTTCTACCTTATGATACTTCTCCTATTTCATGGGCTTGGGGGTGGATTTTAGAAAAAAATAATTATGCCATATTTATTCGTTTCTGACAAATAGTCCGCATACCAAATTTCAGCATCGTACTACAAAATTGCGGAATGTTCCATACTAACTTCCAACTCCCATTTTAGGAAAGTGGGGGATTAAAACGGGACAAAATGTAGCCTAAAACCTATTCTAGGTTACCTTCTATCAACATACCAAGTTTCAATAAAATCTACCTTAAAAACTGCGAAAAATTGGATATGATACTTCCTCCTCTATCTGAAGGGCTTGGGGGAGGATTTTTGAAAAAAAAAATGCCATATTTTTTCGTTCTTTACAAATAGTCCGCATACCAAATTTCAGCGCCGTACTACAAAAATTGCGGAATGTTCCATATAAACTTCTAACCCCATTTTAGGGTTGTGGGGGGTTAAAACAGGACAAAAAGTAGCGTAAAGCCTATTCTAGGTTACCTTCTATCAACATACCAAGTTTCAATAAAATCCGTTCAGCCGTTTAGGCGTGAAAGCGTAACAAACAGACAGACAGACAGAGATACTTTCACATTTATAATATTAGTATATTTAATAAATTATAAATAAATAAAATTCAAGAGAGCGTCGGTGACTCAATGGTGTGGACTGTCGCCTTCCTACCGGTAGGGCTGAGGTTCAAATCCCGACACGTACCAATGTGTTTTCGAATTTTCGAAAATATATGTACGTTATCCGACGCTCATACGATGAAGGAAATATCGTGAGGAAACCTTCATGCACACCTGCGAAGAGATTCGAAGGTTGTGTGTGAAGTCGTCCAATCCGCACTTGGCCCGCGTGGACGACTAAGGCCTAATCATCCTATACGGGTAGGCTCGTGCCCCTCGGTGGGGACGTTTAATGAGCTGATGATGATGATGAAAATTCAAGAAAAAAAAATGCCGCTAATATTGCCAAAATTGATTTAGTCTGAATAAAGTATTTTTTTTATAAACTTGTTAGGTTAAAGGTGCAGAAACAATGCCATACGAATAAAAATTGCCGGGATCTTGCAATGTTTTATCATTTAAGCCGTTGATCAAAAGACATTCGACAAAATGATCCATCGACGAAACGTTTTTAGATATATGTTTTGATAAAATCCATTCCAATTCAGGGGTCTAAAGATATAAAATAGATATGAAAATAATACTTTTTAATGCGAGCGATGCTGCGAGCAAAAGCTAGTAGACAAATATAAATTGTTACTATTATATGTAAACTATACACGGTTGGCAATCCTACACTTTGGTTTCTATATAAAGTTATCTATTTTATATTGTAAACTTGCCTGTAACACAATGTTTTTGCTTACACGTCCATTAGTATTCACATAAACACCTTCATTATCGTAACATAATAATAACTGTACGCCATTTGAGTTTGGAAGCGGAACTATGCAGTGAGGAACAATGGCTCCCTGTGTCTGAAACAGATAGTATCAAATTATTTTTGAAAAAAATAATTATATCTAGCAATGCAATGGATTTGTTAAGGAAAACGATTTTTTGTGTTGATACACTTACATGCTTTGGAATATAAATATCATAGACAGTGGCAGTGTCTAGGTCTACAGCATGGAATCCGTCTGCTGAACCATAAATTACTTTCAGTCTTGTTCCTTCCTCAATCGTAAGGTCCACTAGTAGAGGTCTGAAATTAAGACTATATTATAATCCTATTTCATATTAAATATTATGTATGACAAACTCTTAGAATATTTCAATACCTATGTTGCAGTTCACCGAAATTTTTGAAGGCCATAAATTTATGATATGGTTTGGGAGCCCATGCATATATCTCTATAGAATCTTTTAAAGCAATCACAAGGAACTTGATTCGTTCGTATTTCACAATACGGAAGTGAACGGCGCCTTGAAGTTCACCCACGTTAATCCAACCATTTCTCCTTTCTGCTTGCTGAAATCAAATTAAGACTCTTTAAAAACATCATTCATTCGGAATAGTACGTTTATAACCCGTTGATATGGATAAATTACACTTACGTCACTAAGACCATCAGTGCGCAATATTTTTGATTTGAGCCAACTAAGATAGTAAACTCGTACACGATTCTTTTTTCCAGAAACAGTTACAAGAATATTTTGTCCTTCTAACACTTCCATTTGTTGAAAGCGGCGTCGAGAGATCAATTGATAAACCTTTCCTTGACCGGAACGATCAAGCAGCATCAAACCGTTTTCGGTGCCAATAAGAAGATTCACGCCTAAAATAGAAGTTTAGTTATGAATAAAGTACATAAATATCTTTATTTTTTCAGTGACCTTACATCAAAATGTACCAGGTTACCGCTATCTTTTTGTTTTATGTTATAAGTGTCAGGACCCTCACCTGATGGTAAGTGATACGCCTGTCCCTAACAGAGCGGCATTGAAGAGGAGTCACCAGAGACAACAGATGCTAGGTTCTTATACCCGGTAATTTTACTAGCTAATGTACCTTTATCCCGAAACAAAAAAGTTAATAACACTCCTGTTTTACGAGACCATATCTGGCACTGCGGTGGTACCTACCTAGACGACTCAGTATCGAGTCTACCACCTAGTAAAAACCCGATTCCCTTAAAACAGTACTAATGTTACTTGACCTTTTCTAGCGCTAAAATGCTGACGTTCCTTTATAGTCATACTTTTTGAAGAGATGGCGGCAACTCTTTTGGTAGAGTGTTGGTAAATCAAAATGAACGATTTAACTGAATATAATTAGCATTTCACTTGAACTAGTTAGACGAATTTTCATGTGCAGAACTTTAATATGGAAGTAGATTATTAGTTAAAGCACTTTATGTGCTTGTAAAATTGCCTTATTTGATTAATGAATATTATTACTAAACGAAAAGTGTATGTAAATAAATCAACAATAAATTAATTATCGGGGTTCCAGTATATATGTTAGTCTTATAGTTAATATGAGATAGTTCACATTAGAAAAATGCACAACATCATAATTATTATTACAGCCTTAATTATGTCCAATGCTGAGCGAAGGTAAAATAGTAATTACGACTTTTTTCAACTTTGTTGAAGTGTCTCTCGCACAAACTATTCAGTTTATAGAAAAAATATAAAAGAAACCTCATTAACATTTTATATTACCTACACATTGAGATCCCACACTTGTAGGTTCAATGAAAAAATATGGTTTCGGTTTTTTTTTCAAGTTTGTTATCAAAGCCTTATAGCGCTGCATAGAATACATAAACTGACAAAGTTAAACAGTGTAGTGCTTGTTTCAGAGACACACATGACGAATCTATAAGGGTTCCGTTTTTGCCATTTGGCTACGGAACCCTTAAAAACAGGACTGTCACAAAATTTCAAGTTGTATGTATGTACTGTACATTGCACAAGCAACGCATACAAGAACAATAACAAATACAAGGTGACTGACCCCACAAGGCGGCGCACAGTATCTCCGAGTTGAACCTCTTCTTGTACTTGCGTATCTCGGGCGTGTCGGAGCTGAGGTCGTGTCCGGTGGGCGTGACGTTCACGTTGACGTGGCTCTCGCGGCGCGAGGCGTTGCCGCCCGAGCCGGCCGTGCCGCCGCCCGCGCCAAACCCGAACGTCAGGAACGAGCGCTGCTTCTGTTGCAAGGGGAGGAACTGCTGCGAGCCCACCGACGAGCTAGAAGGGGACTGCTGCAGCGCGTGCGGCGAAGCGGCGCCCGCTACGAACGACTTGGACGGCGTGGACTGCGCCGAGGACGGGGGCGGGTGGTGGTGGGGGAGGGGCATGCCGCCGGCTATCGCCTGCCGGTACTGCAACAGAAATTACACTCGTCAACAGATACCGGGAACATACCAACGGGGACGCATGCCGCCCGCCGGCTAACGCTTTCAGAACCATGTGCGGATACAATTGACGATGAGTACTTTAATGTAATGCAAACATTTAAAATGTAATAAAACAGAAAGATTAATCTAATATTGAAAATGTAAATGGTAAGTATGGTAATATTATGACTTTGAATGTAAAGTATTGATTCCTGCGACATTGCAATATATTGTGTTTTGTTAGTCAGGTAAGTCCATCTCCCAGATATTAGTTGTCATATTCAATACAGTTGGAAAGTTATTTGCATTGTTGCTATTATCTACAAAATCATGATTGGCTAGCAATAAATATGACTCGTGACGGTTTATATGATTGCAGGCAAATGGTCACATTAATGAATTGCATTCCTTGATATTTTATAAATACAGTCAAGAAGTCATTGAATGTAATCAAAATCTTGAAATCATTTGATGTATTATATTTATCTAAATTGTTTTTAAAGTTAAGATGTAGTCATTTATTCTACTGATAATACATAATGTTGCTTTACATTTAAAGTAAAACAATGTCTATAAAGTAAGTATAAGCTCTGTTACTATAGCTCCAGGATTTCCGCAGCGCCTTGTTAGCAGGGCGCACTGCAACCAGTACAACCTTGAAGGCCAACGCGCCCACTTTATAAGTTATTAAGCCGCATTTTAAATTAAATAACGCCTAACTAAAGCTAGGGATATAGGTATCACATGATTGACCAAACATAACAATCAGATATGGATGAAAGCACCTAGATAATGCATAAATAGGAAGAGATGTGATACAGGTCTATTCAACAAACAACAATCTATGAACCTGTGAAGCGTATCTTGTTGCATCAACTCGGCGGATACTTACTCATGGACAACGGGGTCTGCGAGCCGGACGCGCCGCGGCTCCGGACGTTCGCATGATTGACAACGATCATAACATTAATACGGTGAACCACAAGCTCAGTAGCACATGTGACCCCACCCACTTTAAGGGCTCCCAAAAACAAGTATATTTCCATTCTTATGAAATGTTCATGATCTCTTTACAAATACTATTTTCGGTTGTTAAATGGACAAGTGTCTAGGTTAACAAACAACTCTTAGAAAAAAAGAAGCACAAATATAAGTCAATCTGTAATAAACAATTGTTTATTTTGTTAATGTAAGTGATGATTACTTTAAAATCAATTTCAAAATGAAAAACTATGTAATATTTGTAAAGTCTATTTTAAGTTGTCCATCTGCAAACATGATTGTATAACACAACTCGTTTTTAAAGGCCCTAGTTTAAATGTTTACTATGCGGTGATTTCATTAGTTTTAAACAATTGAACAAGTTTTTAACTTACAAGAAGCGTTTTATGTTATGAACTTATGAAAACAAATTAATATATAAGTACATACGTCTGTTTAGGCAGGAATACGTAGATATTACGAAAAACTAAGAAATGATAAGTATTTATAAATATTATGCAGATGATAAATGTCAACATGATCAGTGTTCGGCCTGGGAGACGCGAAAAATGTTATCAATATATATGAAGTTTCGATTCGATTGAATCATAATTGTGCTCAGCAAGATATTTGGCCAAACTCTGATATAAGCAATATCTATGCTGCTTTGATCAAATGCGTATCATATATTATATTGTATAGTAATGCGGTTGTACCATGGCGGCAGTGTGTTGTGTGGCTTACCTCCTCGCTGGTGGACTTGTCTAGGCGCGGCGGTGTGGCTGGCTGGCCGGCCTGGCTGAGCAGGTCCGGAAGCACCGAGCTCGTACGGGCTCCGTTGCCTTCACTCGCACCGCTTGACCGCCCCTACGTACAACACCCCACATAATCACAATAACCACCTACATAAATATAAACGAAAGTATTGAAATCATATGTTACGAGTAGTAATATTAATAACTTCTCAGCATCAGCGCGTGACAAATACAAACAATGCACAGCCAACACATGCAGTAACACATTCACAAACAGACGGTGCTCCGTTCAGCTTCTATGTCGTTAGGCGGTCATTCCGTTGTTAATGTGGGAGATGTTGGTCTCGCGAGCTCTCCTATATCCGTTACTTGGACGTTTCGCACTTTTCGGCAGGAAGACGGTATTTGCGCGCACAGAATTTGATAGATTGGGATTAGTAGTTCAGTGAGTTTAAACATGACTAATGTAGGTTAGTTAAAAGCAGTTAATATTTGTTTATAGTATAGTTGAGTAATAGATTGAATACGGTATAAATTCCCATAAAATAGTACAGCTACTGATAATAAACTAAGAGTGATAAGTACATACTAATATATCACGCCAAAACGTAAGACGCGTGAGCATTACTTTTTAGGATAAACGATATATCAATGAAAAGCAAAATTTAAAGTTACTACACCTCCAAATGTATTACCCATTTCAACATAAAAATACATAAGACACCATACCAAAAACATTAAAGTAAGTTAAATATTTATATTTTGTGCAAAATTTATACAGTTACGCAATGCAAATTTTCACGTTGACAAGGGCACTTTATTAGAAACTTTGTTAAAAGTAGGTTCAGCATTTCTACAACGCACAATAGGCGTAAACATGTTAACCATTCCCACACAAATAACATTCAAACCAAAACCATGTAAAACTAAGTCAGATAGTCCGTCAAATAAGCAGTTCTAACAAAACTGTTAGTGATAACTATGTTAGAAATCGAACCCTCATACCAATATGTAAGTACGATAAATCGATTAATCAAGCTATCCTGAGCAGGGAGCATTACCTGATCCTGTGCGAGTACCGCTTCCTGCCCACTAGTCATGAGCTCAGAGTGCCGATTGTAATGAGAATTTCTGCGAAATACAATATCAGATTCAGTCTTTTCTCTGCGCGGCCTTAGCATGTTGGCGGGCTCCGCGTCAGCAGTGAGGTCAGGCGATGCGCTGTGGCGCTCCTCACTCTCTTGCCTCATTAACAAGGCCACGTTCTTTAAAGCATCGATAGGATTACTCCCAGACGCCTTCCTATCCGCTTTCTTGTCATTTTTCTTAATATCACCCTGCGCCGACATCTTTAGGCTGTCGTTCATTTTAATGAAATCTGTCAATATAGGCTCTCCAGAGGGGGTGGACTTGGTCGACTGCTTTCGAGAATTATTAAATATCCCACTGGACCTCAGCTGCTTGCTCGCTCCTCCCGGACTTTCATGCTTGGGAAAATATATGGCGGAATGTCGAGTGCTTGGCAATGGAAAAAAGTCGGAGTTCTCCCTTCGGAATCCTCTAAAAAATCTATTTGGAGAATTGAGCTCCGAGTCTTGTTCCTTTTTGTATTTAATAATGTCAGACAGCTTGTCTTGAGTTGTTTTGTCGGATTTCTGGATAAGCTGCTTATGTCGGGATGGAGGTGTGGCGATGGCCTTATAGCTGGCCCACGCATGCTCCATCTCTAGCCTAGACTGGCTTTGTATCTGTGCCCGTTTTTGTTCGCTCTCTTTAGGCATATCCTTTTTCTCGTTCTTTCCGTCGTTGTTGCGTGACGGGAAAAATCTTGCAAAGTCCCAATCCTTCAGGAGCACCGCCTCGTCGACGTCAGACTGCCTCTTATCACTTTCAGTATTTTCTTTCTGGTGTTTTTCAAACATGCCCGATACAAAAAGTAAATATAAATAAAAGAACAGAAGGTAAAAGAAAAGATAAGCTAATCAAATGTGCTCACAAATCTTACTTTGGCGTGAAAAGACGGAAAGCCTACAGAGACTTAATGTTCTAGTGACGTCGGTGGTACTAATAAACTAAAGAGTGTGATGTCCGACAAGCAACAAGTCGGTTTGGAACATTTATTAGGTAAGGCTCAATAGCACACTGAACACGAGCAGAAAGATCAAACAGGTGTATGTAAGCATTTTATTGTTAATCTTATTTCAGTGAAGTGTAAACCGTATTTTAGTGGCCTCATTTACAGTTGGTGAGTTTGTTGTGTGTTCATTTAAAAGATTTGTGAGAATGGTTATTTGAAGCTTATGCCTATGCTTGTAAGCTCACATATCTTAATTATGTGTGTATGCGACATGTTATTGCTAGTGTGTCTCAAAAACAACACGACACGAACACGGTAAGGACGGGCGTCGGTCTCGTGTCTTCGATATATATATATATATATATATTTGCGTATATATACAGTACATACATTACTCATGGTTTATATGTATGTGCATGAACTTAATCGTGTATACATACCTATATAGATTGTATTAATGTGTACGCTCGTGAATACTAGCGTATGCAACATGTATAACGTAAGAACGATCAACGTGCTATTCGTTGTAATTACGCGTGAATATGTCAATATCTGCGGTTGTGTGTATAAGTGTTTTTGTAATCTTGTCTATCTAAGTATTATGTAGCGTAAGCTCGCGTATCGTCATCAATGATGCGACATGTCTAGGACCGTACCCTGTTCATGATCAGCGTGTGCATCGTCGCCATCTGTAGTCAGTGACCACGGTTGTGTTCTATATAGGGTATGACAATGATGTAAGTAAAAAGTATAGATTCGTGATATCACAAAACAACCGAAAAGTCTTCCGAATGCAGTGACAGCACACATATACATATTTCGGATGAGCGTACATTTACCTAAATAAAGAGCCTACAACTGTATTATCTTTGGCGGTTCGTTTTTGTGGCACGGGTGGCGTATCTACCTTTATACTATATACATAACATCATTGGGGTGTGTAATTGTTTTTGTATTCATATATAAGATCGCGTATTGTTAACGCGTAGGCTACATGTATATCGAAAGTTCCCTGTTCACGTAATCTGTTTGAATTATGTCTACAAGTACGTATCCTCTCGCATCGTATGTGCATGTATATAGTACGTACCCGCTTCATAACGAGCGTCCGATCGGCGTGCGCGTCGTCGTCATCAGGCGTGGGCGGTAACGGACGAGTGGGCGCCCCGCCCGAGCCGGCGCCGTCCTCCGCCACCGCCGACAGGCCCGGCCTGTAGCAGAACTCGGGACTGACAAGCGAACGCAAACGACACGGGACGGATGGGATAAATGAATGGGATCAACGCAATCGTAATGGCAACATAAATGTAACGGACAGGGTAAGGATATGATTAGTACACAGCAAATCGATTAGCATGATTTAACAGTATGTTGGAATCTTTATAGAAATTAACAATGATAAATAACAGATCTTTAAGTTTTTAACTAGCCCTAAGCTCGTGAAGTATTTTAACTAAAACTGGTTTGATTTCAAATTTAGTACTATTATCCAAAGTATTTTAACCCTTTAACCGATAGTGACGCCTTAGCGCGTCAAAAACAAAAGATTTTTCGTTGTGTCTGGCAGTAAATAGGTTAAAATAAAAGTTACTATTAAAGATATACGAAATATCTTTTTAAAAAATATTGCTATGTATATCCTAAAGTAGAATTTTTAAAGCTAAAAATTATTTGAAAGAAAGAAAGAAAAAAAAACATTTATTTGACCACAAATACAAAACAAAACAATAATACAAAAATAAACCAAAGTAAACACGTGAAAAAGAAAAGACTAAACAAAAAAAAATAAAAAATAAAAGACAAATGAAACAAAATAAACACCAATAAAAAATAAAAAAACGTTATTTGTGGTCAAATGGCCCTGCCTCAGCTTATACTGCCGTGTGTCATTTACAGTTTCTAATGATTCATCAACTTCGCCACGGCAGCGCTGGTGTTCTGACAGAGCCCAAGTGACGATGCAAAGCATAATATATATATATTACAATAATACAACTTTCATAAAAAATACACTTGAAATAATAATAATTAACTCTATGTCTTGCTGCTTACATAAATAATAAATAAGTATATATAAATAATAAAATATAAATAATAAAATATGAATAAATGTCAATGTCACCACATTTTTTTTTTTCCGATGCTCAACAAGGCTCCACAGGTATTAATCTTAGCCTGTATTCTGATAATTTAAAATGAAGAATAAAATTTACTAAACGTCAAGAAAACAAAAACTTATGGTTAACTTTATTTCAATACTACTACTTGTTTTATGAAAATGAAAATTTACAACTGCCACGCCCTGCCACGTAATAGCACATGGAATTATGAGAAATGACTGGACTGCCACTTAAAAACCAACCGTAAGTATAGCATTAGCACTCTTGTTTGATAAATAAATTCGTTTGAGGTGATTCTTGAAAGTGCCAATTGATTTTAGGTTACGTACAGGAGGCGGGAGATTGTTCCAACAACGTGTGGCGGCGTACCTGAAGGAGCGCGAAATGCTTAGTACGGTGTAACGGAGTTACAAGGATGTAAGTGCAGGATCTTCTTGATTACCTTTGCGCTCCTGGGCCCACACAAGCTTCTGGTGCAAGTACTTTGGCTTACCTGTGTTAACTATACCAAACAATAATGATGCCAGGTGCAGCTTTCTACGAGCCTCCATGTTTAATAATTGTGCAGTGTTTAGAAATGGTGTAATGTCGTGAACGGGGGTATGTGAAAACAGAATCGAGCACAGGCGTTTTGAATTCTTTGTATTAATTTTACTGTTCTGGATAAGAGGCATGGCCCATAAACTGTATCACAGTAATTAAGCTTGGATAATATAAGAGCTTCGCACAATTTGACCCTCAATCCTCTCGCATATGTATGGCCTTATTTTATACAGTACTCTTAATCGTAAAAAACAGTTTCTGGCACATTCAGTGAGGTGCTTTTCAAAATTAAGGCTGGTGTCAAGAACGACCTAAACTTCGGACCTCATCAACAACCGCAATAGGTTCACCATCTATGCTGATGTGAGTGGAATATTTATGCAACATTTCCATTTCGATTAACAAACAAAAAATAATGGTACGATACAAAACGAATAGATGATTGCAAGCGAATATCTAGTAACATGAAATATAATGGATGTGTATTGAATAGAGGAAATCTGTAAAATATACATACAGCGGCTTCGGGGGATCGCTTGCGAGTAGAGTGCCGTCGTTGCGAGCGCGTCCACCGCTCTCTTCGGCGTCAGAGTCACTGTCCGACTCGTCAAACGTTGGCTCAGCAGCATTGCGTTCCACTGGTGGCCCTGGATAACACGTTCAAACTTTGAAATAAGGGTCATTGTAAAATAAATAAAAAAAGAATACATTTGGGATGTGAAAACATAAAAAAGTATGCAACATTATGTAATAAACAATACAATGCTCGATAGGAATGCCGAGCAGTGATAGCTCTTATCGTTTGGTGAATATGTTCAACAATTTCCTCACTGGTTCATATTTTTTAAATGTTATAACTTATTAATAAATTGTATATGCAAGTTTTTGGGATGACTATGTCCCAGAAATGTTTTGGCATTTGATATGTCGATAAAGAAAACATAATTTTTAATAATAAGACCAATATAGCCTGTGACCCATTATGATATCATGATTGCGGTTTAATACGATTGAAATAATTTGCAATGTTCATGCAATATTACTATGCAAATATCTTTAGTATACCTTGACCATTGGTAGGTGCCCTCGGAGGTCGGTTAGGCGGTTCGTTGCCAGAAACTACACCCAATTCGTTCAGCTGTGCAGCCAACTTATCCAAATCCTGAAAATATTAATATTCATTACAAAATTCAAAACAGTTTTGAGTACATTTATACTTAACTAAAATTTGAAGAATAAAATGATGGTTTACTCATGCATTCGTAATATACAGAGGTCGGAAATAGTAATGTTCTTACACTGATTTCATACAGCGAAATAAAGTAAATATGCCTCTAAGTTCGAGGTTAGTTTTAGTGAGCAAAAGAAATGACTGAATAAAATATCTATCTATTAGGATTTTACTTTTTTTTTGTGATTTTATTAGCCAATTCTCAGCGAAGATCCATATTAATATCACCATATTGGGAAAGTACAGAATAAGTACCTGATTCCAACCTCTAGAAATATATAAAGCACTGCAATAAAAACATAAAAAAGTATAACGATTAAAACCAACCTCAGGTCTTCGCGGGGGAAGCTGCAGTTGCAGATTACATTGGATGTGCAAAGTAATGTTACAGCGTGACATGGAAATAAAACAAAAAAGCAAATCAAACTAACAATTAAATACACAGCATTATATATCTAATAAATATGTGGGCACAAATACTAGTGATTTATATCTAAATTATAGTATCGTTTTACAACACTAGCAATTATTTCAAAATAACGTAAAAACTAATGATAGTATAAGAATAAATTACAAATAATGTAGATTTGTATGGATTCCGTAATTTTTGACATTTACTTTTTACGCCAAACAATGCCTAATTAATCCCGCATTAATCCTTATCAATTATATTATACAGGATGATAAAGTTAAAAATATAAGTGGGCGGAGGCGACATTTCTTAGTTTTTGCCCCACCCAAAAAAGTTCAAGATCCGGGGCTGTAAAGTAATGACTAATATGAGCGTAACTGGATTGAACTCGCAATATGAGTTCTAGTAATGTGATAATGAGAATTTACAACCACACACGCGTACATAAATAAACACAGTGGAAATTTCACAAACGATCCGCGTCTACTTTTTGGTACCATGTTTTAGGCATAACTTCGACACAGAAAGTAAATTCATAAAGTTTAGTAGACATGGTAAATCAACGACTGAAAAATGTCTTAGTGTGGGTCCCAATCATAATGGAAGGAAGTAATTATTGTATCAAAGAACTTAATTAATTTATTATTAAGTACGTACAATGAAATAAAGATATACCAACAGTATATGTCTCATAAATACAGTATAAGCAATAAATACTGCATTCAATTCCATTAATCTGATAACATAAAAAAATTATATGTTTGGTAGTATTTAAATAAAACATGCGAATGTATTATGATCATACCATAGGCTTGAACATGTGATGGGAGCCTCGTTGCGGCGGTTGGGGACCGCTGGCGGGTGGTGTGCCATTGTTGGAGCCCGAACTGTTAGACGAGCCTGACGACTTAGGAGTGGGGGGCAGCGGCCTGTGCGAATTATACAGCATGATTTCATCCTAACAGTTATTTTCAAAGTAATCTACTTAATAACTCATGAAATCAGTTTAAAACAAGACATATTCATTTTAATTTCATTCGATCTTACAATATTGGGAGAGCATTCACCAACTATAATGCTCAGTATTTAATAATGGTAAGTGAATACAATTATGAAGTACATATTCATTAACACGGAGAATCCTGCATTTAATACCTAATACTCTGTGTGTACCACGACAATTAACCTTATAACCGCCAGGATTTACAATAGAAAATCTATTGTTTTTATTGGATATCTCCGTCAGCGGCGGATAAAGGGTAAGAGGTTTGTGAAGGAATGTGGTCAACTGCAGGGCGTTGTCGACGACCCAGTCTATTAAGACTTACCATAAAATAATAGCTACAGTAATATATTAAACATTATTTAGTGACATTGGAGTGCATATTTCCTCTCTGTGAGTTTTCAGCAAAGTTGTTTTGGTTTAAACATTTATATTAAAATTAGACAATTTGAATGGTTAGATGTTTAGTTTTAAAATAGAGTGCTCATTTAGTCTATTTTTATGTGACAATACAAATGAATCATATGAACTTACCGCTACAAGATGAACTAAGTATTCGAGAACACTCTAATTGGGCACTCTACAAATAGTGATATTTACCTATATCTATTGGGTTGCTGTGTCTGTGGATCTGGCACTACAATCAGTCTTTGTGGAATGGATGGCCTCGCTGGTGGGCCAGGTTCTAGAGCGTCAACAAACAACGGAGGTTAGATAAAATGATATGGTTGTATCACACAATCACATAAAAAATAAAACAATCATGTTAGTTTTTTACCTGGAATCTCTTCACGCTCCTCACGTTTACTGTTGCGTTTTGGCGGTGGTTGAGGCTGCGGCGGTTCCGCGGGTGCTCTAGGTTAATTTAACAACTCGTTAATATTGGGACAGCGCAGTTAATAGGTTACTTTGTAGATTATAAACACCTATCTGTATAAGTAAATTTATTATTATTTATAAGTAGAGATCAAATACCTTAATATGGCAATTATTTCCTAAAGATACTTTTCTATATTTGCATATTACAATATCAATACAACTACACATGGAAAGCCCTACACATTAGGCATGTGATAAATTGTGATATGTTTATTTTTCAACATTATTCCAAACTAGAGTCAAAACACTCATATTTGTAATAACATTTGATTACTACAATTGCTATTAAACTATTTTAATTCTATAAAACGTAAAATTTTTAATATTGAATTGCAATGCATATTCATGATAATTTCTATGCAATTTAAGGATACTTTAGATGTTAGTAATTAGGACATATTAAACATGGTCCAAATATTGGATCTCTATTCATAAGCACACATGTTAAAGTCAATGTGTTTTGTAACTGTTTCATACCTTCCCTCTTGTATTTGTTGGAAGTTCCTGCGGAGCGTGTCACCACCCTGGTGTGCGGCAGCATTGTGTACTATCGAGGATGGTTCTCCTGCTATAGCATTCTCTTCTTCTTCACCCTCAGAGCCTGAGTATTTGTAGTCTTCCCGCACCGAGTTGTCCTGCTTTCTCTTTTTACATCTATCTATATGATCCTTTAACTGTATCCTTACTTGCCTCTCTGTGGGCTGATCCCTGTAAAATATGTCACTCATGTAATAAGAACACACTTAGTGTGCTATTGCTACACTAGTGCTAAACAACTATGATTAAACATCTCAATACCTATGATAATATTCTCTCATGAATCCAATAAATGAACTTGTACCATAGGTACTAGTCATATTTATTATTGATAAGCAGAAAACTTACATCTTGCAGCTGGCAGTAAGCCTAGCAGTATGTAGTGTATTTAAAATTATTTATTTTGAAGAGATTATAAATCGGAAATTGTTAATACACAATGGTTCAACTGAATCTCGGAATACCAGTGTGTAACTACATTTTGTGTCATGTTTGCACCAAGTGAATTAAGTTCAGGCAGAGGATGGATGGGTTGCTCGCTATCGGAATGGTTGACACTCTTTGGGGGAGGCCTTACAAAAATACAAATGAGTACAATATGACGTGATTTACATATCACTGACCTTTTGTCAGTTATAAAAAAAATGTTTCTTTAAAATATTGCAACAAGGTTGATGACTCACATTTACATGCATGCGATAAACAAAATTATAATCAACTGAAATTTGTATTACCTTATGAATGGATGTTTAAGAAGCTGTTCAGTGTAAGGCCTTTGATGGTAATCTTTAACAAGAACAGTCTCAATGAAACCATGAAATTTTTTAGCCCACTTCTTCGATTTGAGACGAGGTGGTGGATTTCTGAAATGGTACATATTATTTGTATAAAAAACATATTTAGATCAAAAGCATCTTCTATCTCATAGGCCATAACATACCTTGGAATTAAAAAGAGAGCGCGCATTGGATGAAGATCACACAGAGGAGGTTGACTCTCAGCCATCTCCAGGGCAGTGATGCCGAGTGACCAGAGATCAGAGCGATTGTCATATGTTGCATCTGGATTTTCATCACATGCAATTACTTCTGGCGCCATCCAATATGGTGTACCAATGAATGTGTTTCTGCGTCCAATAGTTCTGTCTAGTTGTGCAGATACTCCAAAATCAACTAAAATAAAAGATAATAGATGTAAACATGATTTGATTTATAACCTAGAATAGCAATTTAACAAATTATTATTTACCAAGTTTAACTTCAGCATTATCAGTCAGTAGTACATTTTGCCCCTTGATATCTCTGTGGATGACTTTATTGGAGTGCAAATAACTGAGACCTCTTAATATTTCTCTACATATATATGAGATCCATTCTTCTTTCAAAGATTGTCCTTTGGTAGACTTTACCAAATCTGTCACTGAACCTGTAATATAATTAAAAAAGCTTTAAGCAAATCTGGTTGTATTTTAAAAGAGAACCTTTAAATATCAGACCAAGTAGTTACATACCAGCACCACAATATTCCATCACTAACCAAGTTGGTCGTCCTTGCCAGGAGGGCTTTTCTTAATAAATGCACCATAGTAAGTGGCAATATTGCGATGGTTAGAGTACTTCTTTAGAACATTAATTTCAAGCTTAATTTCTTCTTCTTCATCTTGTGTGACATCCATAACTTTGATAGCAGCAAGTTGGCCAGTTTTAGTGTGGCGTCCCTTAGAAAGTAATAAGAGTGTAGCTTTTTGTCATATAATTATAAGTGTTTTCATTAAATACAAAAGTAAGATTTGTCTATAGGTAGTTTATTGTGTTTTGAATTCAATTAATATTTTAAGTTGTTATATTTTTATACTTTTTAAACACAATATCCCATTATATATTTATACTTACAATCAGAGAAGTAAGAACATGGTCTAAATGGGTCTCTGTTTCGATCAACTTTTAAAATGTAAATAGTGGTCATTGTGACATAAAAATAATAGATGTATAGTATTGCGAATTGACAGTAGTAGTACATACTGTTGGTCTATCATCAATACTTTCCTCAGCACAATATGACTGTGATGAAAGACATTTATGGGCATTTTTTTAGGAATCCCTATGCAACAAGTGGCAACTTCTAAATTATTTGCAAAAGAAAATAAAAAAGTTATTTTGAATTTAGTTCTCTTGTTAGTTAGCTATAAATTATACACAAATTTCAGAGTTTGAAAGGTCTTAATTTTAATGTCCATACAAATCATAACAAGTAAACATTTATTGATAATAAGAATACATTACATTTACATACAAGGTGAAGACATCATACAGTTTGCAAAAGGAAATAAAAGTAACAATGTTTTACAGGCATAAAAAAAACATATCTCAACTATAGTGACATTTAAGACATTGTGTCTACTAGGGAAAAGAAGTGTAAGAGTCCCCCAACAAATTATGTCGATCCATGCATCAAACACCCTATATGAATGTCAAAAGCTAAATGTTTGCCAAAATAACATGGAAAGAATAGTATTGCATATTAAAGTAAGTGATAAAGTGTGACTTTATTTGTTGATATATAAAAAAAATAAACTGAAACTATTAAAAAAAACAAAAGTGGTGGTGAGTAGTGGTCACATGACTAGAGAAAATTTAGGCAAAGACAAAATGGTGGAGCGGTACAAAAGAGGTGGCAAAAGGAAAAAACGAAGACTAATTATTAGATGGGCAGACAACTTGAAATCATAGTCATAGATATTTTTAAAAGCATCCATTGTTTTTTTCATAAACTGAGAAATTATATATTTGAGTAGTTGTGTGTAGCACGGGTGGATAGTCAAAACAGACAATATAATAAATCAATTATCTATGCATATGCTACGTCCGAGTGGATATTACATCTTCATTAACATAAAGTGGAAAAAACAAGATGCCTGTATGGGTAATGAATAAGCGAATCAATACAATTATATACAAAACATTTTCTTCCCAAATATGAGATAGATAAAATTAAATACCTATTTGTTTATAAACCAATATTTCTAATCATAACTACAATTGAAGTAGGTTTTAGGGATGACAAAAATAAAGTCAATTTAGAGAGCATGATGATGACACTAACTACATCATTCCATTATTAGCTTGAACTCTTTAATTGTACTGCTTTCATGAGGGTCTATAGCTTTAATAAAGTTAATCAGGATTGCTATTATATATATATCTATAAACATCTAAGAACATCGTACACAAACTTGTATAAACAGTGGTTTTGTTGTTAATGTTGTGTTTTGTATATAAAAGAAAAATATATTTGCAACTATTATTTAGTAATGAAATTAACTATTTACCTTGTACACTTGACCATAGGTGCCATTTCCAACAACCTCAATAAGTTCGAAAATGCCAGCAGGGTCCTGAAATGAAGCACACAAATAGGAGATAAAGATTGTTAAACTTTTTGTTAAGTGAACCTGTACATAATATGATTCACGCCCTGTGAGATCATTGCCCTTTAACAAAGTTTTTATACATGATAAGAGAAAGGGGTCAGCCCTGATGGGCAGTTTTAGTAGCTTCTAATATTAATATTGTTTTTAAACTTACCTTTAATGCACTGAGGTCAATGTCGTCTAGTGAACAATTTACAGACGGTGCTAGTTGATGCGCCATTTTGAGTATATTGTCACACACGAAGACAAAGCACGAGAACCTCACATCAATGAATATACGGTAAAAAAGCTTTTAACTAGGACATTGGCAGAGTTATTAGTGGTATTTTAGTATTATACGTTTAAGTAATTTAAGGTACACATTGTTTACACCTAAAACCTAAGTAAATTACAGATACACAAGTTATACGTCGAACACACACCCGGCAGGGATGCCAGAACTTAAGCTGTCGTCGTATTTTTTTCGATCGTGTGATAATCTATGGCAAGTATTGCCAGGTTTAATAAAGTGATGTGAGATATATAATAGTGATTTCACTTAATATTATTGATGTTTAAGATTGGTATATTCCTAGGTATATTGAGAACACAATTTTTTAGTCATGTTTCTGTTTTACATTCTTGACTTTATCACTTCTTTTTCAGTACAAAGATTTGAAGAAGTAGGATTTTTGAATTTAAAAAAAGTCAAAATTAGCTTACATATGAATTTCAACATTGAATTTAACTGAAGAGATTTTTCCTTTGAAAATGTATGTGTAGAAAGGCATAATAGACAAAAATGTACTTTTTATAGATAACTTTATCGTGACCTCATAGCCAATGGACATTGAAAGAGATTTTTTTAGCTTAAGGCTCTGGCGGATAGAGAAAACATGTTGGCTCACAGGTTTTACCGATGTTCAGAAGAGGTTAAAGTAACGCTTTTAAAACTGTATTGCCAGCGTATGTACTCTCGCGTAGGTAATCTGTGGATTAAACAAACAATGAGATTGCTAGAGACCTTAAGAGTCCAGTATAACAATGTCTTTAGAATGATTTTGGGTTTGCCACCAGTGGCGTTATACTGTACTAACAGAGGTCCGTGGCAAATTCTTTTGATGGGCCCTATCAGTATAGGTAAACGTCACGTTGTACACAGAATATATAATAAACTTTGAGATTTTAGCGTATTCAAATATGTATATTTGGTCGGGAGAATGTTATATTAAATTCAAAACATCTATTATAGTTGATTTTCATGTAACTAAAGTTTGTAGGTACCATTACGTTCGGTTTCTTTTTGCCATTTTGTAGGTAGGGACATGATCCCATTGCTTTAGAAATTTTATGGCTTCTTCTTGTGGTGTTAACCTGGATCTGCTCTGAATTTTGAAGAGACCAAAACAGGTGGAAATCTGAAGGTGCAAGGTCAGGTCAGGACTATGCGGCAAATGCAGTAACACCTCCCAGCGAAACTCTCTTAATCTTTCCTCTTTTTTTCTTTTCAACCTATCACAATCCACTGTTGGAAATAGGTCTCCCCCATTTTGCGCAAGATATCGCGGCTTTGGTCATCCAGCCTTTACCAGCGACCTTTCGCAAGTCGTCGGTCCATCGGGCCGGAGGGCGTCCTACACAACGCTTGCCATCAACGCGGTTTCTACACCAGAACGCGTCTGCTCCAACGGTCATCGGTTCTGCGACATTCGTGACCAGCCCACTGCCACTTCAACTTTCTGATCTGGCGTGCTATGTCGTTCACTTTAGTTCTCTTACGGATTTTTTTTGATCTTATCCCAAAGAGAGACCCCGAGCATAGCTCGCTCCATTGCGCGTTGAGTGACTTTGAACTAGTGAACCAATGCCGCAGTCAGTGTCCATGTCTCAGCTGCGTATATTAGCGCCAGTGGGACGCACTTGCCGAGTACCGCCCAGTCCAACTGGATCCTCCTACTAGCCTCCCTTTCGAAGTTATGCCGGTCGAGTTGGATTGTTTGGTACCAAATAACGAGCTATTTTTTAAAAAATACATCTTTTTTTATCCGTAATGGGTCGACCAGATCGACGTGCATCTTGGACATCAAAATTTCCGGATCTTACCATCAGGTGAGCAAATGATGGTAAGTGATACGCCTGACCATGACAAAGCGGCATTAAAGAAGACAACAACTGATAAATAACTATTCTCCATCAATGCGGCACTGCCTGACACCCGAGACAGCTGAAGTTAGGTCTATTATACCCAGTAATTTCACTAGCTACACAGTGCCCTCATCCCGAAACACAATTAAAAGTACATAAAACTCTTATTTCGCGGGTCGATATTTGGCACTGCGGTGGGGTAGGTAGGTATACCTACAAGACGACCCAGTATCGAGTCTACCACCAATTCGTACTTTTCTCACAGACACTGCACTAGGTCCATAAAGATCGCAAGGCTGAGAGCTTTCTGCGCTCGCCAATTGCCCGGAGAACCTGTGAAGGCAACCTGCGGCCAACAGCAGTCTCACTTCGAAAAAAAAACATAAATATCGCAATTTTATTTTGCGTTTTGCATTGCATTTTTACCATGCCACCTACAAATCGAATTTCTTAATCAGAATCACTATTTTGACGGAAAGAAATAAAATGAATATCATGCTTTTTCTTAATTTTAATTTGGAATTTTCTTCCTTAAAATTTTAAATTTTACCACCACAAGCCATGGGCCTACTCTTGGCCTACTAGACTCTTAAGTGAGGGAATAGGGTGTGCTTTCACCCTGTAACCCTCATTTGAAATCGCAAAAAAACAATTTTGACAACGCTAAAAAATTTCTTGAAAAAATAGTACCACTTTAGTTTCGGAGATATAGCTATAGCTTGGTGAGGATTACAGCTTGACGTTCAAGCTGTAATGACGTTAATCCTCACCTCTGGTGCACGCAAACGGTAAGGTCTATAAAATCGGTTTAGGTTCCAAAAAATAGTCATGAATAGTCTCAATGATATGCCAAATTTGAGAAATAGTATTCAAGAGGTTACCGAGATAATAAAAGGAAACGTGGTGAGGATTATGGCTTGAACATTTGAAAACTTCAAATATCTCCGAAACGCCTACGATTTTTGGTTTCAAATTTGTGCCAAAAATAGTCGTAGGTATTAAGTGAAAATAAATTTGAGCTGATTTAATTCGAAAATAAAAAGTTATAATTTTCTCTTCATTTTGTGGAGGTACGTCTTATACAAAATATTTTAATTCATTTGATATTTTTTACCTAACATAATGTATAGCTCTATAGACAAATGCGCGCCAAATGTTTTAATATTTAGTGGTTTTATATACAAAAATTGGCCGAATTTTGACACACTTTTGTTGCTAGTGAGACTTCGTCCTTATTTTTTTTAAAACGCCCATGCGTTTGAAATATTTTTTTAACACTTTTAGTATAACTCCTTCAAAAGAAAATCTGACCCTAATTCCATATAATTTACTTATTAAAAACTATCTATTTCCTGTAAGGTTCCGTTGAGGGACATTGTGATTAAATGGTTAAGAGATGTGAAACGAACAAAGAATAAACCTCTATGAAACGTACCTTGTTCTTAATGGTTATAGTACTTGGTGTTCTGTACGTAGCGTTAGCTGCCAAACAGTATGGAGGCGGTCCAAGATACTTTAGAAACCCAGCTTGCTCCGGTGGTTTGAGTCATAACCCTAGCCAACAATTTGAAGACAAGGCTAAGAACGCTATCGGTATATGATTCTTCAAGGGAGTTTTATGGCATAAAGAATAAAACGATTTATTCAACATAATAAATGTAGTCCCGAATTAATATTTGATATTATTCAGGAACGGATATCAGGATTCGTTTTTGAATTCGGATTCGGAAGACGAGTAAAAAATTACGGATATTTGGACATTTCGTGCGGATTGCGTTCCCTAGTCGCGTAATATTATGATTTTACGTAATTTTGCAGCCATATTACTGGAATTAAAATATTTATAACAACCATTTTTTATAATTGGGAAATACCTCACATACCGCGCCATTGGGGATATGGGACTAGTCCGCTAGGGTGGCGGAATTAGGTAGCGTCATCGGTCTTCACCGACGGGACATCCAGGCCACTGATTTATAAATTATCTTTTATATAATATTGGTAGACTTTTGACCGTTATCTCACCTGATAGTAAGCGATAATCCGGCCGAGGATGGATCATGCCTGCCTAGAAACAGCCTATTCACTCTTGACTTGCCAGTTTGTAATGATCGGGGAACACACAAGGAGACAAAGAGTTCCATTCCTTTACGGTGCGGTTCCTTTACGGTACGGTTCCAAATGGAACGAGGCACCATAGCGGGCTGTACAGATATGTAGAATGTCTACCACATAAGGAATGTGGAATGTCCCGACCTTCGCAGAGGACCCATACAGTGTGGACAGTGACTTTCCTAGTCAGTACCCGTGGGCCCCTGCAGAACTCACGGCTGAGGTGGCGCGGCGGCACTTGGCGCGTGCTCTACGGTTCTTCTTTGCCGGGTCCAGGCATTATCGGCTGCTGTCAGCATTCCCTTTGTTAGCACATGGCGCGCAGCTGGAAGTCGCTGTTTACCAGTGAAAATTATTACAATATAGTCGGCATATGAGAAAATACTGGCATTTCTTATTTGTATGTTGCAAAGCTCGTTTCTTGAACTCTCATAGAGTTGGTTTTGGATGTAACAGATAGATAGATGTTCTCAAAATGTCGATATTTAACTAATTGAACATACAAAGTTAATTGAAAAGCTCTAAGACTTTGATTTTATTGATATCTAAAATACGCCGATTTCGTCACTGACACTGATGATCATCAAAATGTTTGGCTACTTTCTGAGGCGCTAGCAAGCTGAAATTTGGTATGTAATCTAAGTTTAGCAAACAATCAAAAAATATATAACATTTCACCCAATCCCTAAAATGGGGGGGGGGGGACATGTAATTTAATATGAGACTTTCCACCAATTTTATTAATTTATGACATGAAACTTTACACGGGACTGTAGATAGTAACTAAAACTTCTTAAGACTTACTTAAGAAAAAACAAAACATTTACATGGACTAAATATGTATGGCTTGTCTGTTTCGTTACTTATTTCAAACCAGAAACTAAATATTCGCATCACCTCCACGAAGGTAGCGAAACAGCGAAGCTGTTCATATTAACTGATATGTAGAATTTGTTGAAGTCGGTCACCCTAGTTCTCCTACGGATAACCTTGTTTCGGACCTTATCGCGTAGGGAAACCCCTAACATAACCTTCTTCATAGCACGTTGATCAATTTCGAGCCGATTTAAGAGGATAATTATATATCATGTAAGTATTTAGAAAAACAGAAGTAGCCTATTTGTTTATCCAAGCTGTTAGCCAAATTCATACCAAATTGTACTTAAATCGCTTCATTTAGTTAAGCAGTTGCGCGACTTAATGTAAAATACCAAAGTTTTTTCTAAATAAAAGTAGCCTCAGTTTTTTCTTATTACATCAACTACCAGCCAGTCAAAGTGCCGTCAACTACGGTTCAGTTGTTTCAGAGATTACCCGGAATAAAGAGACATGGGCGTAGCCACATTGGGGCAAGCTGGGGCGCTTCCCCACCCCGGCTCTTACCTATATCAGAATAGTCAACATGGAGGTCGTCGTGCCAAAGCCTGTCAAACGCTTTACTCACACCAAGACCACGAAGTATTTAATATGTAAGTAGTGAGCACCTCCTTATGGTGAATTTTAATTTCCGGCATTATAAAACTCACAGAGGCAGCATAGGTGGAACTGAAATACCCCCGTCAAGATGCGAGTTCTCGGCGAACAGGAAGGCAAGTAAATTTGCCTTATCTTAAGCCGTGTGAGCCAATGACCCATCAGGCTTCTGCAGTGGAGGAAGAGAGGAGCGACGAAAGTTCGCTTCAACCATTTTTGCCTAGACCAGAATGCTTTAGGTACTCCTAGACGGATACGAAGCCAGTTTGGCCATTGTTCTGCGTATATGGTCAATTCGAGCCCTTTTAACAGCTTTTTTGCAGGACTCAGCGGCGGTGTTAAGGCTATTTTCTTCTCCCTTGTATCTGGATATTTGCGACATCTGGCGTCAGTCCACGGTTGGTAAGCCGACTGTTTAGCAGCGTCAGCTTTTAGGCAACCAACGTTATCAAGGACGAGCCCTTGCGCTCGAGGGTTGATCAGAAAAAGAAATAAAATGTAGGTTAACTGCTGCCCCACCCGGAGCGTAAGGCTGGCTACGCCATGTTTTGGTGCGTGTGTATTTATATGCAAAAACGGTTATTTCAATATTACAGACACTTCAATTTTATTTATGTGTGTGGATGTAATAATCTTTTTACTAAAATTTCCGGTCTATATTCAATGGTTGATCTAAAGATACCTTAGATAATAAAGAGTTCCACTAAAGCCTTTGTTCATATGATATTTGTCATAACTAAAAAGATTTTTAAATTAAAGATACCAATGGAGCTTTACTTAAGCTTCATTGTTTGACTATAGCCTTAGTGATAACATTATTATTATTATTTGGATTTCCGGGGCTATTCAGGCTTTTTCAGACCTGTAGTCACCTCGACCTAAAAGAACTTTTGTGACTCGCTCCCCATTTAAGAGTTCGTCTAAAAGTTGGGCACTTTTCAGGAAACTCAGAATCCTGCCCCACTTTATAGATTTGATATCACTTGAGAATAAAAGGCAATTGCCGAAGTGGATGTATTGCTTCTGTTGTGGATGACTTCAATTGAAGAGAAGGTGCATCGGTGTCTCACTTTCTTCTACGCAGAATCTGCAAGTGTCTGAGTTACATCTTGTGAAGATGACTTTTCAACTTGCAGTGTCCAGTGTCAATGATTACAATAGCTTCACAATGCTAACGATAATGCATCATCATTTACCAGAATCTACTACAGCAAATCAAGAAGTAATATTTGATGATATTCGATTGCTGGCCTAGTTGTATTCGAGTACGACGTGTGCTATTGCACAAACACCAAACTAAAATTATTGACTAGATATTACAGAAGTAAAATATAGCCACGGTACGTGCCGCGCGGCCGTGCATACCGAATCGTAAGATCAAAGCACGCATAGGTACTGTACCAGACGCCCACACGCGCGTGCTGTGCCTGTGTGCCGCACACACCCAAAGCTAATAGAAGTATTATAAATGTTACCAAGACACAGGCACGGCGTACGGTACTATTTGTTTGGAGGGAGGTTGAAGGCACTCGCACAAGCGAGGGAGAGGTGTACCCGCGGCCCGCCAGTTTACCGTTGCGAGGCGTGTTGTGCGCCCGGACGCTGGACCGCGACCGCGCGCCGCCGGCTGCCCCCACTCCGCCGCATTCTGCGCTCCACCCGGACCGCCAGGACCGCCAGGACTCCTATCCCCTGTGCTACACACCAATGTTTCACAACTAACTGGAAAACTTGTTCACTAACGCTAAAGACCAAGTGCTACATCAAGTGCTTATTTCACTAGAGTGTTATTTCTGGTTGTTTATTGGATCGCTATTTCGTCAAAGAAGGTAAGTTTTACCTTTTGATTGTATTCAGATTGGATACGTTTGCATATTAAAACGGTGTTTTCGCTCCACTTTTCCACTTGACGTACCTACAGTTCGTGTTTTACATGCCGTCAGATAAATTAGAGCTCTATCTATTTAGAAATCGAAATAACCATTTGTAGTTAAAATATGAAGTATTTAAGTAACCAACCGATTAAAATAAAACAAAATTCAATAAATATGCGAAGTATCTTAAGTTTAAGAAGTATCTTGTATTTAATCCTAACTAATATAATATTAAACTGCTGTCCGTGAGTAGCAAATCCGTATATATTTCTCGAGAGATTTGCAGCACGATTTTTAATACGTTAGGTATGTGGTTACTGATAGAGTAAACCATATAATGACGCTATGGCTTTTCAAAAATTCTGTCCATTTTTCATTTGCATTGAGAAATCAAATAATGCTTTGCTTTATTCTCCTCATTTGTTTAAATAAAAGTAACACATAAGTGTTACTTTTAATATATACATTTAATAATAAATGATTCATCAAGACTTTACGTACGTTAGTGTCAATGGCATTATGCCTAATGTTGAAGACCTTTCCTGGAAGACAATACGTTTTGAAGTAAAATTGTTTTGCTTCAACGTATAAATGCTAAATGCATGTTTTCCCATACCTTCAGGGCAGTGCTTTGAACCAAAAATTAACACTTTGTTCTCAGATAAATAATGCACAAACTTACTTATTGTGTTGAGTAAATAATTAAATGATCCAATAATATAAATAAAAAAAAAACGAATAAATCTTATTTTTTATTAACTAAACTACGTTCAATT